>JAYMFV010066326.1:0-19711 GCA_036784875.1 Internoretia fryeana | reverse complement strand
GATAGCTATGACAGCCGCTATGCCGAGATCGGTTTGATACCGGTGGAGCGCATCATCGGCCGGGCTTATCCGGTTCTGTGAGGCGCAGATGGAAGACGGGTTTTCTACAGCTACTGAAGCGACCCGAAGCGGGGTCTTTCACACATTGGGGCCGCTTTTCTTGGTATCAGCCGGCTTGATTGGCGTTCTTAGCCTACTGAAGGGAAAAAGCGGTTCATTTTGGGCGAATTATGAGGCTGGGAAACCTCTTCTGACACCACCGGAGAAGGTATTCTTCTCACACTTGGTGTCGCGGGTCGGCCGCAACGGGCACGTCTGCCCGAAGGTTCGCATCGCAGATATCCTGGAGGTCGGCCGGGGCTTCATGTCCGCAGGCCAGCATCGCTCGGCTTTCAACCGCATTGCGATGAAGCATGTTGATTTCGCGGTCATGGACCACGAAGGCCAGGTTCGCTTCGTCGTGGAGGTTGATGACAGCTCGCATGATCGCGCGGATCGTCGTGAACGCGACGTGTTCGTCAACGAGGCCTTCGCGAACTCCGGCGTAGCGATGGTCCGCGTCAAGCCGCGCGGATTCCAGAACAACCGGGCACTTCAAAACCAGCTGGACGAACTGGCAGGTGACGCATGATCCGCTCGACTATCAGCGCAGCACTGATGTTTGCCGTGATCGCGGGTCCGGCTCATAGCGAGGATTACGGGACTGTTGGGACCACGTTCGAAATCGTCGAACCGGATCTGCTCGATTGGATAGCGGCCCGGCTGCGCGTCGCCGCAGAAACCGGGGCGCTCGATGAGATGAATGCGGAGATGGCTGCACGCACGGAACGCACGGTGCGCCGCCCGCATCCGGTGCCAGGCATCGCTCAGGCGACCGAGACAACCAGCTGGCTCTATGATCCCTCGATCACCGTGCCCGAAGATATTGCCGACCATCGCGGCGTGGTGTTCGCGAGGCAGGGCGACCGGGTCAATCCTTTCGATACGGTGAGCCTGCGCAAGGTCTACCTCTTCATCGACGGCGAGAATGCCGATCAGGTCGCCTGGGCGATCGATCAGCGCAATCAGGTCGACGGCCAAGCGTCGATTATCCTGATCAATGGAGCGCCGCTTGATCTGATGACCGAGCACCAGGTTCGCTTCTTCTTTGATCAAGGCGGGTTCATCACGCAGCGCTTTGCCATCACGGCGGTTCCAGCATCCATGCGCCAGGAGGGGCGCCTCGTCCGCCTTACCGAGCACGGTCCGGATCAGTGGCAAGGCCTCGCTGAGGAGGACGTTGAATGATCCGATGGCTTCGAACAGGCATCATCGCCATGGGCCTGTCCTTGCTGGGGCAGGGGGCGTTCGCACAGGAGACGGGGGGATTGCCGAGCACGTGCAACGGCAATTTCGTCAATCCGATTTCCGATATTTGTTGGGATTGTCTGTTTCCGCTCAGCGTCGGATCCTTTCCAGTTGTTCCCTCGCGCCATCCCGACACCCGCAACCCCAGCTTTCCGATCTGCTTGTGTCCGATTTCGGCGCCGCCGTTTGTGCGCCCAGGGATCGCCATCGGCTTTTGGGAGCCGGCCCGCCTGGTGGATGTGAGCAAAGACCCTTGGTGCTTCGTCAATATCGGGGGGCTGAACATTTCCCCTGGGTTCGACATCGGCCACAAGACGACCACCTATGAGGACGGTTCGGCCCACGAGGGCCAGTATTTCGTCCACTGGTACATCTATCCGCTGCTCTACTGGCTCGAGCTCCTCGCCGATTTCGCATGCGTGGAGAATGCCAGCTTCGACATTGCCTATGTCAGCGAGCTCGATCCGCTCTGGCAAGACGATGAGCTCTCAATGCTCATCAATCCGGAAGCCGCGGTCTTCGCCAATCCCATCGCGCAGGCGGCGTGCGCTGCCGATTGTGCGGCGGTTACGACCACCGGCCAGAATGTGCCGGGGCTATTTTGGTGCGCGGGCTGTCATGGGTCGATCTATCCGTTCAACGGCAATCTTGGCACGGACACGACGCGCATCCAGGGCGCCGCTCTGGCGGCGGAGCGCATGACGTACAAGCTGCACCGCCAGCTCATCGCGTGGCGAACGTCTGGCCCGGAGGCGATTTGCCAAAAGCAGATTGCTCCGATCTGGCCGCGCGAACAGTACCGGTATCAGCTGGTCAATCCGATTCCGCACGTTTCGGGGCCGGGGACCTGCCCACGAGCGGGGACGGCCACGATTGTCTACGAGTCTGGCCGCACAATTCCGGCTGTTGGGGAAGATGTTGGGTTCCTGGTCTGGAGGAAACGAAATTGCTGCGCTTTGTAAGACTGGCGGGCGAGATCGTCGCCGCACCAATCAGAGGAAACCGCGCGGTCGTGGAGTCCGCACTCATTACCGGCTTCGGCCTGGGTTTCGCGGGCAGCGCATTCGCGCACAGCTCCGTACCGGAGGGTCTCTTCGCGCTCGCCGCCTTCGCGTGGGCTGGGTTGCGGTTCGTTGAAGCTCTGGAATCGACCCCGAAGCGAGACAGCGAGCGCTCGCCAAGCGCGGTCGGTCACTTGGTGGCCTTTGCGGTTGTAGGCGTTGTCTTGACCGCGCGCGTGGAGGCTCAGGAGATTGAGCAGGCCGAGGCGATCCGAGATGCCGCCAATGCAGCGCGCGACGCACAAATGGAAGAGGCGCAGGCTTTCGCGGATCGCGTGTTGGATCTCGCACGCCAACACCGCGAAGCCGCCGACGCTGTTGGAGAGACAACAGGCCGACTCCAGGAGGGTATGCCTGCGGTTTCCGAGATGTTCGATCTTGAGGACTTTGATCCAGCCGAGTTCGGCCTGACACCTCAGGAGGGGCCGGTCTTGTACGTGTTGGTGTCACTAGGCATGCCGGACGATGCGCTGCGCCGCTTGGCGATGGAGGCCCACGAACTGAACGCCACGATGGTGATCCGCGGCTTCTATGGTGAGACCTTCCTGGACACGCAAAACCGCATCGCCTCGCTGTTCTCGCAGGATGAGGCCGCTGGCCTGACGATTGACCCGAGACCCTTCAAGGCATTCGGCGTCACGCAGGTCCCCGCGATTGTTTACGCGGAGGGGCCAATCGAACCGTGCGGGGAATTGGGATGCGTTCCGGCCGCTCCGCCACACGACATTGTACGCGGCAATATTTCGCTGCGCGCCGCGCTCGAGCTCTTCGGGCGCGATTGATCAGTCACAAGAAGGAGATTGACCATGATCACGACATTGATCCTCGTAGCCGCCAGCACACTGCTGGTCCAGGAGCCGGCATCGAACCATCACGCGTGCGCGGGGCAGTCCGAAGGTCACACGTGCCCGCACGAGGAGGCCCGTTGCGAGCATTGCAGCGCCCATCACTCGGAAAATCATGGGTGTGCGCAAGAGGAACAAGCCGAGCAGGCCGCGGAGGCGGGTTGCACGCATTGTGATAATGCTGAGCAAAATACTGCGCGAAACTGCCAGCACGCCACAGAAGACCACGAGTAAGGGCGCCTGGCGTGCGGTGTGTGATTACCCCGGAGCTCGGCGAGCGCATTGCAGACATGTGCGAGAGCGGGATGTCGATCGCGTCTGCAGCCCGCAAGCTCGGGCTCAATGAGAAGACCGTGTACGGATATTGCACGCGATACGCGATCGACCCGCCTCCGCAATACCGGTATCCGAGTGCGCCAGACGGTAGCGCTGCCAGCGGTGGGTCGGATCGCCGTCAAAAGCGGTTCACCGCCAGCGAGGACCGTGCCTTGTTAGAGATGCGCGAGGCAGGGTTCAGCTTTGGCCTCATGGCCAAGAAACTTGGGCGCGTGAAAAGCTCGGTCGTTACCCGGTTTGCGACCTTAGCGCGCCAGGAGGCGCGACGAGAAGCCGTCAGTGCGGAGTGACAGTGCGTGATTGTGCGGGCACAAAGCCGCTTACGGACTAATTGAATCGCTAAGGGAGACGGATGGTGACCAAGAGCCGTGTTGCATCGATTGTTTTATGTGCGGCTGCGGCTTTATCGGCCTGTGGTGATCCCTCTTCAAATGGCGCGCAAAATCCGGCGTTGAACCATTCGGTTGCATCGCAATCAGAGGTGATTGCGGACACTGAGGCTGCGGACTTGGAGCAGGCGGCGTTGCGTCACTTCATTGGAATCTGCGTTCTGCAAGTCTCCCAGCCGCACCGAATCGAAGCTATGGCGTCGGCATTGGAATGGAGCGAACTACCCGCAGAGGTCGCTGCTGTCATGGCGCCCCGGGAAGAAGGGGTGCCGTGGTCAGGCTGGGCTTTCCGAGATCCAAACCTCTCGGCCGTTATGGTAGGCATCGCCGATAGTTCCGGCTTCCGCGCGGGGTCCTTGTCGGGCGGAAAGACGTGCACAATGTCGGTAGCCATTGGCGATGTGGATGCATTTCTTCTCCAACTGGTGGACGCCTTGGAGCTAGATGCGGCAGATGGTCAGCATCAGATCGAGGGCCAACGGGTTACTTCCTGGAGGAGACACAACCCTCCGCAGATCGTCACAGTTGTGGATGCGAAAGCGTTGGGTGTACCGGGTTACACCGCGACAATCTTGGCCCAGGACAGCGATGGGTAAGCCTCTCGGGCAGCTTCGACTCTTGCCAACTCGGACTATCTGAAGCAGTATTGATCTCGGCCCGTCGGGGATTGCTGGGCCGCCTTTATTCAGCGCGCCAGGATGCTACAGGCCTGGTGTGCGCCTATTGAATCTAGGCGGACAGACCGTTGGCGGCCATTTGCAAGCAAATTTCAGGCGTACTATGCGCGCTCGTCGTGAGCGCTGGCGCATGGGCGCAGACGAATTCTGAACCGAGTGATCCGGCGTCGAACCCGACGACGCAAGGCAGCGGTTCCACAAATTCGTCAGGGTCTCAGGTCGGCCCCAATGTCACGCCGGTGTCCGTCGACTTTCTCGATCCGCGCCGATCAGGCGCGACGGACGATGCGACAGCCGCTGTGGGCGGTGTCACCATCGATTTCGACAATTTGGGCATCGATCCATCCACGCTGGGCGGACAGAACGGTCTGCCTGCAGATCTGATGCAGTATGAGCTGGATCCGGACGCGCTTAGTGATGCTCTGGGCAATAGCGATCTGAGTGACCTCGTCAGCGGTGCCTTCGACAACGATGTTGGAGGCGGCGCCTTCGACGATTGGGTCAACTCCGTGATGGGGGGCAATACAGATCCGTTCGAAGCAACGGGCCTGTCTCCATCTACTCCGCCTAGCTCATGCGTTGAGACGCCCACGTCTCGCGAGCGGGTCAATCGCTCGCGGTATTCGTGTAGCGTCGATGACGGGACCGCTGTGGGCCAACCCACCTGCGAGCGAGTGCTCGTTCACCCGACGGACGACGATTACATCTACGAATGCGGAGAAACGCGCCCATCGCCTAGCGATGAATGGGCGGGCCAATGCGCCCGGTTCGAGGATGAGCCAGGCTGCGAGCAGACCGATGAGGTGTGCAATCAAGAAGTTTCCGCGGTGCCGGCGGATTACTCCTGCGAGAGCGGGCAGTCGGTCGATTATACGACCGAGCAGTGCCAAGAGCAGCGGGAATACGTTCTCGATCCCGATTATGACTTTCAATGCACACGCGAGTGGGTCGGTGGCCAATGGGTCTATTCACCGGAATGCGCGGCGATTGAAGACTCTGGCTTGTGTGAAGGCACCGGGTCAGTCTGCCAGACGCTAGCAGAGCCGGTGGAAACAGACTATGCGTGCCAGACGACCTGGGGCGCCGCTGCGAGCGAGGAATCCTGCGTTGGAACGCTCGAGATCGAGCTGGACGCCGACTACACCTACAACTGCTCACAGGTCTGGGATGAACAATCCTCAAGCTGGGTAGATCAAGATCCTGCGCTGTGCGCGGATTTGCGCACTCAATGCGTTCGCATTGAAGACTGGTCCTGTGACCAGCCGGGTTCGCCGAATTTGCAAGACCGGTTTTGTGATGTCGGTCATGTTCTCGTGGATCAGCCTGAGACGTGCGACCAGGACCGCCTTAACGAGGTGGATCTGGACTTTCGCTACGCGGCCATCGAGGTATTCGACACTGCTGATCGCGAATGGGACCAGCTTGTTCAACAGATCGCCCTCGTGGATTCAGGGTTGTGCAGCCAGACCGGATCGGAATGTCTGGAAAGCCGTGAGTTTCCCCGCGTCACGCAGTCTTGCCGGATCGGCTTTGCCCTTGGCTCGGAAGATCGAACCTGTCTCTTGCCGCTCGAGCATGCCGTGGATGTTGATTATGTCTATGGCTGTGAGCGTCGATGGAACCCGGCCACCGAGACATTCGAAACATCGCCGGAATGCACGCGTCTCGCCGGCACGGCGAGCTGCGACTGGCAATCGGAAACCTGCACCACGGCGGCACCGCCCGTCTTCGAAGATTATTCCTGCCGCGTCGGTGACGTTCGCGTCCAGCGCGATGAGAGCCTCGACCGAGCGCTCCGCGTCGTGGTGGATCCAGATTACGTTTATCGTTGCTATCGAGATTGGAACGACGGCTCGAGCAGCTTCGTTGATGACAATGCCTGTCAGGTGCTTGATGCAAACGCGACCTGCGAGCAGGTTGCGATGTCCTGCGTCACTGATAGCCCGGGCGTGTTCTCGACGACGAGTTGCGATCGAGGCTACAGGATCAATCAGAGCCAGCAGACCTGTGCCGCGCCGGCCTTGGTCCAGGTCGACGTGGATTATTCATATGACGCCACGCGCAGCTGGAATGGTACGAGCTTTGAGCCGAGCTTCCAGAACGCTCGACTTCAGCAATACAACTGCGCGCTGACCTCAAGCCGCTGCACGACGCCATCGCCCGGCGTCTTCACGCGCCATTCCTGTCAGCAGGGCTATCGCGACAATCCTGAGCAGCGTAGTTGCGACCGCCCACGTGTGATCACAGTGGATGCCGATTACGAGTATCGCGCAGCGAATAATTGGACGGGTTCTGCCTGGGCCGCGACGAGCCAGCTGAATACGCTTCGTAATCGAGCGGATTGCACCGAGACATCCTCGGTCTGCGTCACGCCCTCTCCGGGCGTCTTCACCTATCATGACTGCCGCACAGGCTATCGCGATAATCCGGAACAGCGTTCGTGTGATCGCCCCCGCGTGATCACCGTGGACGCGGATTATGTCTATGAAGGCCACAGGAACTGGAACGGCTCGGCCTTCGTCAACGACAGCGCGCGCACGTCCCTCGGCTCGAACTCTAGCTGCAGCCAGACCGGTTCGGTTTGTTCAACGCCATCACCGGGCGTGTTTACCCGCCACACCTGCCAACAGGGCTATCGCGACAATCCTCAGGCGCGCTCATGTGAACGCCCGGCGGTGGTCACGATTGATATTGACCCGGTCTACACGGGCCTGCGTACCTGGAATGGCTCGCGGTTCGTAAACAATGCGTCTTTGACCACGCTGCAAGGTGCGGCCAATTGTTCGCAGACCTCTGCGACCTGCACCACTCCGTCTCCGGGCGTCTATAGCTATCATTCCTGTCAATCAGGATGGCGCTACAACACGGAGACCCGCAGCTGCACGCGACCGCTCAATGTGTCGGTCGATGCGGATTACGAGTATCTGGGGTATCGAAATTGGAATGGATCGACCCACGCGCCGGACAGCGCACGGTCGACCCTGGGCAATCGGTCGGACTGTTCGCAAATTTCCTCGCGTTGTTCTGCCGCCTCGCCCGGCGTGTATTCGACCTATACCTGTCAGCAAGGCACGCAGCTAGGCACGACGAACCGCACCTGTAGTGAGGTTCTCAACGTCAGCGTCCAGCGCTGGTATCGCCATACGCACCTTTATAGGACCTCCGCCTTTGAGCCTGGCATTGAGGACACCGGCGAGGCGATCTACACGCCTGCCCTGGGTTGCGCCGCGATGGGCGCACCCATCTGTCAAAGCATGGGAGGTGGCGGCCGGCTCGGAGGTGTGGGCGGTAGTCGATACTCCTGCACGCAGAATTACCGGTGCTCTACGCAAAGCATCAACGGGATCAACGGAACATCTCTGCCGTCGACGTATTCGGATAGCTGGGACACGTCCTCGTGCAATCAGCATAGTAGCTGCACGCAGACCCAGCGCACCTGCGTCGAGGGCGCAGCCACGCGGACCATCAATGGCGTGGCCGTTTACCGAGACTGCTGGCGATACCAGCGCACCTATTCGTGCGGCACCTCAACCGCGGTCAACACCTGCTCTCCGCCGGCCAATGCTCAGCATGTACGGGACACATGCCTTCGCATGGATGGGTCGACCTGCGGTTTGACGCAGCGCGAGTATCGAGTTCCACAAACGGATCCGTCCGGTGGCTGCCATCAATATGAAGATCGCTTCCGCTGTGGGAACGCGGTGAGCGGTTTGACGGCAGTCGCTACACCGCGAGATCAGACCTGCTCGAGCTGGGACATGACCGAATGCAATGCGGCCCGGGCGGGCACAGCTTCGTGTTCGCTGGCCAGCACCGTGTGTGTCGAGGGCGCCGGAACCCGCACGATCAACGGACTTGCTGTTTACAAGAGCTGCTGGCGTCAGGAGCTTCGCTATTCCTGCCAAGTCCGTCAGGACATCAACACCTGTTCGCCGCCGAGCGGGTCGAGTTTGCAGACGGAAACCTGCGCTTGGTCAGATAGCGGGGGAACCTGCCGGCTGTTTAATCGAACCTACCGCCGTCAGGAGACCGACCCTTCCGGCGGGTGCCATGAATACACCCACACCTTCCGCTGCGAGAATAATGTTGGCGGGCTGACCCAGATCGACGACATCCGCACAATCGAGAGCCAGGCATGGGACACGAGCTCGTGCACGGCGGCGATCGCGGGCACAGTGAGCTGCAGCCAATCGGGAACAACCTGCATCGAGGGAGCAGGAACGCGCGTCATCAACGGCGTATCGGTTTATCGAAGCTGCTGGCGGCAGCGCGTCAACTACAGCTGCAGCGTTCGCGAAAACATCAATACCTGCTCTCCGCCGAGCGGATCGACAATGACAGCCCAAACCTGCGCCTGGACGGACAGCGCGGGCACTTGTCGCCTTTATGACCGCACCTATGAGCGTGAAGAAAATGATCCGTCCGGCGGCTGCCACCAGTGGACAGACAGCTTCCGCTGCGAAGGCCAAGTCTCAGGGCTCAGCGCCACGCAAACCATTCGCGAGGTCACGGGCGATAGCTTTAATGGAAGCTCATGCGGCCCAGCGCGTGCAGGAACCCAATCGTGTACCCTTCGCTCGAATACCTGCGTTCAAGGCGCGGGGACCCGGACGATCAACGGGCTGGCGGTTTATCGGGACTGTTGGCAGCGCCGCAATGTCTATGACTGCACGGTCCGAGAGACCATCAACACCTGCTCACCGCCGTCGGGATCCAGCCTGATCGGCGAAACCTGCGTTTGGTCGGACAGTGCGGGCACGTGCCGTCTTTTTGATCGCCAATACCGTCGCGAGGAGACCGATCCATCTGGTGGCTGCCACAGCTACCAGCACACGTTCATGTGCGAGAATGCGGTATCGGGTCTGACCGCATCGCGAACCGTGCGCGAGGTAACCGGCGACAGTTACGATGGCAGCTCGTGCGGGCCGGCTCGGGCCGGCACAAACACGTGCGCGCTTGTGAGCAATACCTGCATCCAGGGCGCAGGAACGCGGACGATCAACGGGCTGGCGGTCTACCGGGACTGCTGGGAGCGTCACAATGTCTATGACTGCACGGTCCGAGAGACCATCAACACCTGTTCGCCACCAACAGGCTCAACGCTGGAGAGTGAGGCGTGCGCCTGGTCAGATGCGGCGGGCACATGCCGCCTGTTTACGCGCAGCTATGTCCGCGAAGAAAACGATCCGTCCGGCGGGTGCCATGTCTTTACGGATCGCTTCCGCTGCGAGAACACCGTCGGGCTCGTCGGCCAGCCGGTCGAGTACCATCGCGACATAATCCAGAACACGTATGACCGCGCGGCGTGCGGCTCGCTTGAAGCGAGCTCGACGTGCGAGCGGACCGGACGTCGCTGCGTGTCGGGCCCCGAGACGCGCACGATCAATGGCCTCGAGGTCTTCCGCGACTGCTGGGAAGAAGAGGACATTTACACCTGCAATGTGCGTCAGGACATCAACACCTGTCCGAGCGATGACCAATACGGGGTCGCAAGCGGGGATGCCAATGAGAACCTCCTGCGCGGAGGCGACCTATCGCGCGGTGAAGATTTGGTTGCCGGCACACGCATGTACTCGGCGGCAACCGGCGCTCGACAAATGGAAGTGCTCGAGGACGGCACCCAGGCGCTGGTGATCCGAGATCAAGGCGGCAATCAATGGAGTTCGGGCACGATCGTCACCTCCTATGCGGACCTGAACACCGGCGATAGTCCGGCCGGGTATTTCTCGGTTTCGCCCGGCGATGAGGTCGCGGTCGGCTTTGAAGGCCGTCAGCTGGGCGACCCTCTGAACCGGGTTTATCTGTATGCCCAATTCCTGGATGCAAATAATGCGGTCCTTCTGAATGCCCCCGCCGCGAGCGCCATTAGCTCGGAATGGCGCAGCGTAAGCCGTGTCGCCACTGCGCCGGCGAATACGGCCTATGTGCGTATCCGCCTGCACACCTATGCCAGGGTGGGCCGCAATGGAACGCCGAACGGGTTTGATATGGCGATCCGGAATTTGTGGTTCAAACACGCGCCGGGCGGGTTTGACGGCGCACCTTCCTATAGCGCTCCGACACATGGAGATTACGAAGAAACCAGCCGGACTTGTGTCTGGTCGGATAGCACCGGCGTCTGCCGACTGTTCCGTTTCGAGTATCGTCGGGAGGAGACCGATCCTTCCGGAGGCTGCCATCGTTATGATCGACGGTTCTTGTGTGAAGACTATGTCGGCGGCATTCCGCTGCCGATCGACACGGTTCGCACGATCGTTGATGAAACGCTTGACCACGCGACCGAAGCGGCCGCTCTCGAGCAGCAATCGTGCACCGAAACAGGTCGGACGTGCATCTCTGGGCCGGCCACGCGAACGATCAATGGTCTTTCCGTTACACGCGATTGTTGGCAGTGGCGCTATAGCTTCACCTGCGAGGACCGGCAGGCCTATGACGGCTGCAGCCCCGCGCAGGGCTGCTCGCTGGCGTCGGAAACCTGCGTCGATTTCAACGCAGACGGCTCCTGCATGCTCACCGAGCGCACCTATTCATGCGAAACCGAGGACGGATCGGGTGGGTGCCATGTCTTCACGAACGAGTATCGGTGCGAGAACCAGGTCGCCAATGTCGGCCCGGTGGTTCGCGAGATCCGCACGGCCAGTGAGGGCGCCTTCAATGAACAAGCATGTGCAAGCCTGGAGGCGGAGGTCGGGTGTGTTCAGACATCGGTTCGTTGCTCGGATAGCGCGCCGACAACGCGTGTCGTTGATGGCGTAGAGATTACGTCAGACTGCTGGGAGCAAGAGCGAACCTATTCCTGCGAGACGCGAACACCGCTCGATGATTGCGGGTCGATGTCGCAGTGCGACCTGGTCTCTGAGGTTTGTGACGCGACCGCGGCGGACGGCAAGTGTGCGACTTATCAGCGGACCTATTCGTGTGAGATTGATGACGGATCGGATCGGTGTGCCCGTCGGCGCATCGACTACACCTGCTCGGCACCGGTCGAGAACGGCGGCAATCCGGTTTCGGCTTTCGCAACGAGTCTGGGAACGGCTCATTGGGATGAGAGCTGCACGAATGGCTATACCGCCAATGCGTGTGAGATCGTCGAGGAGACCTGCCTTGCCGGCCCCGGCAATCTGACCGTCAACATGGTGGTCTCCGCAGCCGATCTGAGCGCGGATCCTGAACTCGCGCGCGTTCTGGGGCTGCAAGGCGTTTCGGAGGGCTCGGGCCATGCCTCAGAGATCGAGGGCGCGGGCGGCCTGTGGCGGATTACCAGCGCGATGGTTGAGGCTTATGAAACCTCGATCGACTGCTCCCAGCGGCGGGTTGTTTACAACTGCGCGGTTCCCGAACCGGTCAATACCTGTGGTGAGTATGATCCGAGCTATGCCGAGGATGGCGAGGGCGCCGGTTCAGCGAACGCCGACCCCCTGGTCATTACCACCATCAATGGGACAGGCGGCGATGATGTGATGTCGGGAACCGACGGCGCGGACAATATCATCGCGGCGGGTGGTAACGACGTGATTTACGGCGGTGGAAACCGCGACCGCGTTGATGCCGGCGCGGGCGATGACTACGTCGAGATGGGCGATGGCGACCATTACCCGTTCCAGGACGACGCGGGCACTTGGGTGGATCGCGGCGTCTATGGTGGTGCCGGCAATGATCAGATCGTCGGCGGACCGGATCGCATCTACATGCGAGGCGGCGATGGAGACGACCTCTTCGTCCTTCACCCGTCCAACAGGCAATGGAGCCGGTTCGACGGTGGCAATGGCCGAGACACCCTGTCATTCCAGCGTTTCGAAGCCGGTGTGACGGTCGCGCTGGACGCGCCCTATTACGACCCCGCGAACACGGGCAATTGGCACACCATCCTGGGCAATCAGCATTTCGTGAATATGGAGAACCTCAAGGGGTCTCAGTACGCGGACACATTGACCGGGGATGATGGCGACAACTTCATCTATGGCCTGGGAGGTGATGACCTTATTGACGGTGGGCTGGGCGTCGATATCGCGGTCTTCGCGGGCAATGACAGCGACTACGTGATCTCGATCACAGGTGAGGGTGAAGCCACGATCTCCGGGGGCGGGCAGGGCACTGACACGCTGACCGGCATTGAGGTGGTGTATTTCGAGGGCAATGCCCGGGCGATCCCGCTCAATGGTGTCTACTATGGCAACCTCGTGGATCCGCGTATCGAGCCTTGCTCATTCGATCAGGGCCAATGGTCCTGCAACATCATGGAGGACGATGGCGATCCATGTGCGCGCTTCCCGACTTTGTGTCAGCCGATTGTTTACCCGGTCAATCTGCCGGGGGTGCCGGGCCAACCGAGCGCGCCGCCGCCGGCGGGCACGATGGGCGAATGCGTCTTCCAGGACAGCGCTTGTTCGGTCACGGGCAATGATGGCTCCTGCCTGCTTGAGCGCCGCCGCTATGCCTGCGAGATTAGCGATGGGTCTGGCGGCTGTTCGGAGCGCTCGGAGCTTTGGCGGTGTGAGACGGAGATGCCGGGTGGCCAGACTGTCGAGGTGCTCTATGCGCCCGGCGATCAGTCCTGGAACTGGCAAGCGTGTGATCAGCTTGAAGCGACCAGCCGGTGCCGGCCGGTCGGTCAGCCGGTCTGCTCCGACAATGAGCCTGCATCACGCGATATTGGGAATTCCATTTTCGTGGAAGCGGCCTGCTGGGAGCTGACCCAAGCCTACCAATGCGATCCGATTGAAGAGGTCTCGACCTGTGACGCGACATTCACCGGGGCCTGTGCGGACGGAGCTTCCGGCGAACAATGCGCGACCGACCGTGTTTGCTCGCTGGTCGAAACGGTCTGCGACCGGGTCGACTTTAACGGCGAATGCCTCGTGGAAAGCTACGCCTACACCTGTACGAGCCTGGCCAACGCGGAAGGCTGTGCGGTGGCGGTTGATGATTACCGTTGCGAAACGACGGTCCCCGGTGCCGGCGATCCTACCGATGTGGTCATCACGATCGATGGATCCAGCTGGGTTGGATCCGATTGTGCGGCGGCGAGCAACAATGCGTGTGAAGCGGAGCCGACGACGCGCTGTGTGTCGGATGCAACCGATCCGCGCTCGCTGCTGTGGCGCTGGCGGGATGGCGAGGACGATCCGATCCTCGAAGATCGGGCGGACTTGGCCAGCGTGGATTTCAACGGGTGCCAGGTTCGCGAGCGCGACTACACGTGCGCGAGCTTTACTGACGCATCGACATGTGACCTGCCGGACGAAAGTTGCGTCCAGGTCGCCGCTGAGTGCGTTGAATACGATCGTCACAATGTCTGCATTCGCGAGGCGGTCAGCTATCAATGCACGGCCCGCGAAGCCGGCTGTGTAGATCGCACACGGACATTCCGCTGCGATGAGCTCGTAGATGGAGCAGGCGCGCCGAGTGGCGTCGAGACCAATGTCGGTGAGCCCTATTGGGAAGATCGCGGCTGCGAGGAATTCGACGATCCGGATCTTGAATGCACCCGTGGCACGCCGGTGTGCCGTTCGGGCGGCGGCACGCGGATGATCGGCGGGCAGGAGATCTACGAAGATTGCTGGGAACAAGACATCGACTTCACATGCGATGGGGTCGATCAGGTTCGCACTGATTGTGATCCGCCGGACCACTGCGTCCTCGAGGAGGAGGTCTGTCTGGATGACCCGCAGATCGGCGCATGCCGTTCACTCGAGCGTCGCTATGTCTGCGAGGAAACCATCACGGAAACCGGCACTGAGGAGCAGTGCGGCACGGAGATAACCTGCTTCGGCGGCACGTGCGTTGAGACCGAGCGCGAGCAATCCACCGGCATGCCCGATGCGCTCGCGCAATTGGCAGCGCTTGGCCAAGCCCATGAGACCGAAGGCTCCACGAGCTCGACGCTTCGCCTGATGGGCGGCGATGACCTTCGTTGCCACAAGACCGGGATCTGGAAGAACTGCTGCACCAATGGCGGCGCCGGTCTGGCGATCGATCTGCTTGGTGGCCAGTGCAATGAGCAAGAGCAGGAGCTCGCTCATCGCACAAGCGAGAACCAATGCGTTGAGATTGGCTGGTATTGCGCTCGCCGCGGCTGGTTTGGATGCCGCAAGAGAGAGCGCACGAGCTGTTGTTTCGGATCGGAGCTGGCACGCATCGTCAATGAGGCGGGGCACGACCAACTCGGCCTGGATTGGGGTACGCCACGCGATCCCAATTGCGCAGGCCTGACACCGGAGCAGTTCGCCCAGGTCGATCTGTCCGAGGTCGATATGTCGGCATTGTTTGACGATGTCGTGGAGGGCTTTGCTCCGGACGGGCAGGGCAGTGTTGAGAGCCGGATCAGAGATCGGCTCAGCAGTTTTTACTCACAAGGCTCGAGCGGAACGGGGGCAGCACCATCTGGCTCCGGCGGGTCGCAGGATGGAGGCAACTAGTGTTCAACTGGATGAAAAAGGCCGCGTTGGCGGGCATGATAACCTTGTGCATGGTCGGGTCGGCCGGTCATGCCCAAAGCGATGCCCGAGGCGAACAGAACGAGCAATTTTATTGCCGCGAGCGTTCGCTTGGACATTGGTTTTATTGCCGGACGGAGGAGGAGGAAGAGGCCGAACCGCAAGCTGCGGCCGATCCTTCCACCATGTCGCGCTCACAGCTTTTGGAATCGGCGGAAGAATTTCGGCAGCGGCTCGAGGAGCAGCGCCTCCTGGCAGTGTGGGCACCCACCCAGGAGAACGTGCAGGTCTATCAAGAGATGCAGTGGCAGGCCACGATGCGCGCCGCCACCTTCTCCGATCAGTGGCGTCGCAACACCTGGGGCAATAGCGAGCTCGACTATACGGTTCAAAGACCGGTCGCTCAGTATGCGCGTCACGAATGGCTCGATCAGCGTGGCCTGGAGATGGATGACGCGCTGGAGCACATGTCCGACAATTATGGGCTGTTCTATTTCTTCCGCTCCGATTGCCCCTACTGCCAGCGCTTCTCGCCGGTTCTGAGAGGCTTCGCCGATCGCTATGGTGTCGAGGTCCGCGCGATCTCGGTTGATGGCGGGCCGATGCCATCCTTCCCCGGCGCGCGTCGGGATGAAGGGCAGTTCGCCCGGCTTCTGGCCGGTCAACCGGCCGTAGTGCCGGCCGTGCTGTTGCTGAACACCGAAACCAACGAACCGCAATGGATCACCTTCGGCCTGGTCTCCGGACAGGAGCTCGCCGAACGAATTTTCGTCTCAATGACCCGTGAAGTAGGGGAGGATTACTGATGGCCTGGACGCACACTTGGATGAGATCGATTGCCGCCGCCACTGTTGGCGCCATCCTTCTGACCGGTACGGTTTACGGACAGGATGTGGGATCCAGTCTCGACGACTTTTGGGACGGCGTCAGCGAGAATGCGAACGCCACTGCCCCTCGCGCAGATATCGGCCAGGAAGGGGGCTATTTTACAGGCGGCAGCATCGTTGTCCGAGCCCCGCAGGACACGCTGCAGCCGTTGCGAATGACCGCGCCATCCGTGCGAGCGGGGTGTGGCGGCATCGATATCTACACCGGCGGGTTCGGGTTTGTGGATAGCGAGCAGCTTGTCGCCATGATGCGCGCAATCGCATCGAATGCGACCGGCTATGCCTTCCAGCTGGCATTGGAGACAGTCTGCCCGACCTGCGCGGAGCAGATGGACAAGCTCAATTCGCTGGCTCAGGAAATCAACTCGCAGAACATCAACAGCTGTCAGGCGGCGCAGGAGATTGTTGGGGGGCTCTGGCCTCAACACACCACGGCGCAAGAAACGATTTGTGCAACGACCGGCACGCGCACGGGTCAGTTCGCTGACTGGGTTTCCGCGCGTCACAATTGCGGTTCGGCCGGCAATCCGGCGACGCTGGACGATGAAGCCGAGCGTCAGTCGATCACAAACACCAATATCGCCTGGGAAGCGCTCAAGAATGCGCCGGTCTTTTCCAGCTCCAACGGTCGAAGTGAAGCCGAATTCATCATGACCTTGACCGGCACTGTCGTGATCGGGGAACCGAGCGGAGACGATGGTCCGACCTATCTATATCGCGGACCCCAAGCGCGAGATGAACAGATCGTGGGCGCACTGCTGAATGGTGGTGAGGCCACCATCCTGCGCTGCAATACCAATGATGCCGATGATCGCTGTCTGGAACCGAGCGATCGCATCGAGACCATCGAGCCTCAGGACAGCATGCTCTATCGGACCCGGGAAACGATTGAGGGCATTCTCGACAAGATCGCATCGCGCAATGAGGCAGGTCTGACACAGTCCGAACGCAACTTCCTCAATATGACGTCGATCCCGGTCTACAAGATCTTGTCCGTCAGCTACGCCTATTCTGGCGCCAATGCCTACCTTGAGGTGCCGCGCCTCTCCGAGGTGATCGCGGTCGATCTCATGACGGTCTATGTCAATGCGATGCTGGAAGAGGCCATGCGGGGCGTGACCGAGGTCGAGATGTCGACGGGCGAGGACGCTTATCGTCAGTGGCGCGACAGCATTCGAGAAACCCAGGCCGACCTGCAGCAATTCCGTCGAGAGGTGGCTGAGCGTCATGGATATACCGACGACGTCATCGCCAATTATCGGACGATAGAGCAAATTCTGGCGCGGCGCATGGAAGTGCGCATGGCGCGCGGTCTTCGTGCGGCGCGCGGGCTCTAGTGATGGAAGGTTATGTCTACGGCGGTCTCGAGCTTTATCGTGACATGTTCAACGCCATCGCGATCATGGCGGGTCTCAGCGTTATTGAATCGCTGATCCGGGTGGTTCTGCTTTTGGGGTTGGTGATTGTTGTCGCGCAGGCGGCGTTCAATCAGCGCCCCGCCGCTATCCTTCAGTGGTTCATCTCGGCATTTGCGATCTTCTCGCTGACAATCGTGCCGAAAACGACAGTGGTGATCCATGATCGATTGAGCACCGGCGCGCCGGCGGTCGTAGACAATGTCCCGTTGGCGGTTGGGCTCGTGTTCTCAATTGCATCGACGGCGGGAGACCGGGCAACGCTGTCGATGGAGACGGCGTTCGGGGATCCGGACATCGCGCAGTTCTCGGGACACGGGATGGTGTTCGGCTCGCGCATCATGATGGAGCTCAACCGCGTTCAATGGATGGACGAGACCTATAACACCAATATGCAGAGCTTCGTGTCGAACTGCGTCTACTACGAACTGCTCGACGGCACCTATTCGATGGATGCGCTGCGAAATTCAACCGAACTGCTCGCCTTCTTGACGTCCGATAATCCCCCCAACCCGGCCCGTTCAGCGCCAATGCTGGATGGGTCGGGTGTTGAAACCATTGTGGATTGCCCGACGCTTGGGACAGACCTGGCCTCGACCGCGGAAGCGGTGGCGGAAAGGACTGAACAACTGATGGCTCGCGATCTTCTGCCCGATCAGCCTGACGCTCTCGCATTGGCGATGATCCGCGTGGATGTTGAAGGCGCTCACCAGCTGTTGATCGATGAGAGCCGCAGCTCAACCGATATCTTCGTGCAGGCGATGATGATCAATTCCATGCGCGAGGGGATGGACACCTTTGCCGCTCAAGCTGGTGTTGAGACCTCGGGATACGCAACGACGCGGGCGAGCCTTCAAACCCGAAATACCAATTTGTTCTCGGCCGAGCTGGCTCACAAATGGATCCCGTACCTTAAAATCGTCCTGGAGCTGATCTTCTACGGCATGTTCCCGCTTGTCGCGCCGTTCTTCTTGCTCCCGAATTTCGGCTGGTCGCTGGTCAGGAGCTATTTCGGCGGGTTCATCATGCTGCAGGCCTGGCCACCGCTTTTCGTGATCATGAACAAGATCATGATCACAGGAGCGATCACGCAGAGCCAGGCAGCGGCGTTCGACGTAGCGGCCGGCGGGGATGCTACCTCGCTTACCCTCTTCAATATGGACGGCATCGCAACGGTCAATGCCGATATCGCCTCCATCGCCGGCTTCATGATGTCACTGACCCCGGTGATTGCGTCGACCCTCGCGTTTGGTGTCGACAAACTGGCCAGTCAATCGGAGAGCCTGCTCTCTACTGTGCGCTCGGGCGCGCAAGATGCCGCGCGCGCCGAGACCACGGGCGAAATGAGCCTCGGCTCAACGAGCTTCAACACGCACCGGGCCAACCAGACATTCGCAAACCAGCACCACACTTCATCGTCGATCGATGAAGGGCAACTGAGCGAGATCCTGCCGGGCGGCGGGCGGGTGGTCCATACCGCCAACGGCCGCGAGGTCTATGACGGCAACGGCGCCATGAGTAATACGGGCATCCCTGTGTCGATGTCGCGAGCAGTGGGCGCTGAATTGTCCCAGATGAGCTCGGAGCTGAGGGATTACAGCCGAACCCAAAGCGAGGCGGCGTCGCAGTCCTACCAATCTGGCATGAATGAGTTGTGGTCCTGGGCGCAGACCGACAGTGCGGGCTTGATGACGGCGGCGGAACAGCGCTTCGGCGATAATGCCCAGGCCATGCAAGCGGTCGGCCGCCTGATCGAAATGGCGAGCGCGTCCAGCCATTCGGAAGGTAGCCGGGTTGGAGAGGACCGGCAATTGGGCATGCAAGCATCCGGAGAGGCGTTCGGTGAGGTGTCGGCTCGAGGGGGCGTCGGCTTCGTTGGCGCGCAGCTAGGCGTGCGAGGGCGTGCTGGCGGTTCGTGGTCTGCGACCGATACTGAGTCCACCTCCGAGGAATTCTCCAACAGCCTTTCAGCCGCCGATCGCGAGACCTACAACACGTCCATGGACCAAGTTCTGTCCGCAATGGCGTCGTCACAAGTCAGTCAGACCGGTGGTACGCAGAACTCACGGGTCAACTCCATCCAGCAAGACGTGCGGCAGAGCGAAGAGTACCAGACCCGGGCTGATCGGGCTCTTCGGCAGTCCGAACAAGCCAGCGAACAAGCGCGTCGATATGAGTCGGATTCGTTCCGATATGACGCTCCGCTGCACGATCAGCTGCTGGAATTTTACGGCAATCAGGTCGGGGGCCACGGGCAGCTCAATCGATCCATGCAGGGTTGGCAGGGCGGCCTGAACGAAATGTACCATATGGATCGC
>JAYMFV010065226.1:0-10603 GCA_036784875.1 Internoretia fryeana | reverse complement strand
ATTGGGTAGCCATCAAAGGGGCGCCCATTTCAGCGCAGTACTCAAGGCAGACCTATATAACAAGAACAGAACACACAACCCGCATATTCCAAGGGGGTGGAGGGGGGGATGGGTGGATACACGAGCGAGCGCTACGACATGAAACGGTAAAGCCACGGGCGATCACTCCGTTTCGATTCACGCAAAACTCCAAGCACCAGACATTTCGAGGCTAAAATAGATCTCGGACAGGCACTCGTACATCGAAAACAAAAATCAACAACGAGGCTGCTGGATCCGGACCGTGTGTCAGTTGAACGGGCATCAAACCCCAAAAATATATGTAGCCGCAGGGTTGCGCCGATTGGTCAAGAGCGACCAACGCAGGTACGCATAGCAGGTGGTGTTTTGTCAACAGGCCACTACAGAGAGTTCACCGTAATACTTTCCATTGCCAGCGGAAAATCAAACCTCCCAATACGATACAGCAGTGCATTCATTCATTGTTGGCTTTCTTACGTCGGGGGTCGTGTCGCCGAAAGCCCGCATACTCCCCAAGACGCGGTCTTCCTTGTTGTCCTTGAAACATCCCAGGTGCTCGTAGTCTTGGCTGCATGTCGTTTAGGAATGGGGGGGAGGTGGGGCACGATTGGACCAAAACGAAGTGAAACGGCGCTTGGGTGAGATCCATACGTTGGTTTTAATTTTCCATGAACCCGAGCGTTCGTGGTCGGTTCTTCGAATTGTTGCCCCTACGCTTTTGTGTAACGCTGGTTGGGTTGAAATAGAACCTTCGTTTTTTGTGCAAACAACAAAACGGCCAACGAATGCACCGACCGTAGAACTCCCCTCTTCGCCCCCCCCCCGGCAAACAGACGGTCTCTGATTTTATCGATTTAAAAAATACTACAAGAAACCTTCTCTATTGTCCCATGTCCATCTCACAGCACGCGGATGGAAAACAACACAAAGCGACAAATACCCCCTACTTGCAACAGCCCGGAACAGCGACACACATCCCTATTAACGCCTTTGGGGTGCAAAGCCGCGGCCGAGCCCCTCTCGTGCCGGCCCAATTACACCCGCACAACAATAAGAGTACCACCCCTTTACAGATTTCAAACGTGCTGTTTGATATCATAGGTGCGGCCTTACACAGTCCCGGGAAGCGAACACAAAACCAGCATTGTATCTCATTGGGGCGTCCAATTCACCGTAGATAATAAGCATTGATTCGCATGGTTGCTTCCTTCTTGTTAGCTCTGTTTAAGCCCTCAAGCGCAACGACCTAGTTTGTTTTAGGACCGGTGCCCAACGTCACGACGATTGGTTTGACATACCGCTTGTCTCAACCAGCCATTGATTGTTTGAAAAGGGTCGGGTGATTATCCCGAAGACATTGGCTGGCGGGACAGCAAAAACGCCATATAATTTATCCCCGCACGCAGGAGTGAGGACTTCAGAAAAACCAAAGCAACTATAACTACATCAACGGCCCGCTCATAATAAATAAATACTGGCAACTAACCTATTTTTGCCTGCCTATCCCGATTGAAACGGGGTCGCTTTGCCAACCAACACCCAGACTACGCAATCACACGAGGGTTCTCTCCCTGGCAGGCATATGGTTCGAGCGCTGAGGCGAGCGGAATACGAGCAGGTCGCTCAAGCTTTTCCCAACAACCGCATACATACGCGAGTTTGACACAAAAACCGTGGTAAATAAATAGTGAGGCAACATCAGGAAGCAACGACATACAGTGTAGTAATACCCCACTCACGTGGCACGTTTGCGGAGGTGGTACCCGGAGGCGGCGTGAGCACCGGTCTGGCACGCCAGAAGAGAAGCGGAGGCGGCGATGACCGCCGATGTCTTACTGCACCGGAAACCTCCCATGGCTGTTCCTGAAATAGTTCATGGGCAGAAAAGAGTGGGAGGGGCAGTAGTGTGTGAGGGGGGGGGGCGGGGGGGTACTCAATTGTTGCTTGCCGTAGTCATGTAACCATTGACCACGCATCCCTTTCGAGACGGAGCATGTGCGTGTGAGGGGGGGGGCGGGGGGGGCAAATAAATGTGGCGTTGGTTTGTGTGTGTGTGCGTTGTCTTCCCATGTTTACTGTAGTTTTGAGTATTTACAGCGTGCAGGGCGTCGATTCTGCCAAGATGCCAAGATCTCAAGGGTTTTGGGGAGGACTG
The DNA here is from genome assembly GCA_036784875.1 of Internoretia fryeana. Lineage (NCBI taxonomy): Eukaryota > Phaeophyceae > Ectocarpales > Acinetosporaceae > Internoretia > Internoretia fryeana. The sequence goes on along the minus strand of JAYMFV010065226.1, from coordinate 8,427 downwards.
ATCCGCTGAATTGTGCACTTCAAACTTGGAGACCAAACTACAGTCTAACGTAGTCAAAAACTCGAGCTCCGTTCAAACGGTGTTTCACTCGAACATCAGCTGCTGCTGCCAAGTAAAGCGCGGAGGATATAATAATACCTCAAGGCCCCTGAGAAAGCCCCCCCCCCAAAAGCAAACACAGCCGGCGGCCCAAAAACGTTGAGAACGCACGGGAGAGTCTCTCTAGGTTAACTTTATTTTTTGCGCCCCCTACCTCTGAGTTCGCCCCGGGGTGTTATTTTTCCGCCTATTTTTTGGCCGCCCCACGGGGCGTTCACATAAAACCTATGGCGTTCGTCCGGCAACATTGTTGTCGTTGTTGATGTTGTTGTTGTCGTCGTCGTTTTTGTTGCTTCCTGCCGTTGCTGTTCTTATTTCTTCGCATTATAAACCTATCCATCAACTTAATATCGCCCACCACCTCGCTCGGTACTCCTGCCGACAAACATACGATATACAATGTCGCAAGTGCGCCGGTGCGCTATGCCAAAGGCAGGCGTGTATGGCACCACACGACTCATCAAGTATAAAGCGATACTCTAGCTCTTGCTAATTGATTGCGTAACCCGCTATTGAAACTTGTCGTACCAGAAAGCACAATAAATACCTCATGGTACAAATGTATTTCGAAACAACAGCGCATGGCCACAGACTCTACAGCAGCTACAGGGTGTATTGTCAAAAATATGAAAATAACAGGACGCGAATAAAAAAGGGAGCCGTCCACTACGAAGAAAGGCTACCACTGCATATTATGTACATAGATCAGATGTTGCTCAGGCCCGACATGGTTGGTTCCAGCGCGAGAGGTTTAGGGGCAGTGTGCGTTTGTGTGCCCCGAACAGAAAACATAGATCACACCCCGGGGATTTTTTCGCCCCGAGGTTTTTGAGGTCAAACATTAAATGTTCTTCGAAAACATATTTTTTCCATTTGGAGCACCAATAAACTACCAAACTGCCAAGTTTGAGGACGATTAGATAATTTTCTATAAGGCAGATACAAGGGAAACCGTCACGAGGCTTCCTCGTCTTTGTTCTATAATATAGTGGAAATCTGACCTGCCCAAAACTTCACATCACCGAATACCCACGTTTTTGGGTATAACTCGATTCAATATTAACAATCTTTCAAGAATATGGAGATTGAGTGGTAGAAATTGGTTTGGGAAATCGTAGTATTAATTCAAGAACAATTTGAAGGCCCCTGATTGGTCGAGACACATTTTTGCCCCCTTAGCGTCACCGCTAAGGCAAAAATATAGGGCTGGATACTGGGCCAGTACACACGGGCAGTACTACTGGTACTGGCAGTACACTGGTACTGGCTCAGGGGCTCGCCAGTACTGCCAGTACTTTCCTACTTACGTACGTACACGATATATCGCCTAAAGAATCAACGGAAACCCACCCATCTATGTAGCACACACCACAACACACCACACGACACACACACACAGAGGGGTGTAGACCGTGAGCACGATGGACAGTGGCACCCCAGCCCGATGCGGACCCTCGCCTCCTGGAAGGTCGTTACATTATGTGATATATTTTTACGCCGCTGTGTCAGTTATCTGCTGCTGGTGAGATGTTGCTAGAGGTTACTAGAGGTGGGTCGCGTGACAGTGACATGATGGCTAGCACAGCAGTAGTAGTCTACTACGTTTTTCTTGAAGATAAATACTCGAGAGAAAAAAGTATATATATTAGGGTAGGAGAGGAAATAGTGTGACCTCCCACTCGCCACATGGTCTGCGACATGCCACCGGAGCTAGGTTATACTTCAAGAAGTATCACGTATAACAGAGTAGATGATGAAACAAATGACAAGAGAGAGGAGAGAGAGAGGAGAGGGTGGAGATAGATGTGAAATGTGGGGGTGTGGGCGAGAGAATGAAAAATAATGAAAAGGCCGAACAAATTGTTCTTGTTCGATCGGTGTATTTGTTGCAAGTAGCAACAACTGAAATAAGTATTTTTGGACATTTAGTGTTCCTATACCGTATTATCCTCTGAGTTACCCCCCCCAAAAACTCAAATAGGCGAAATGGGTGTAAAAACGTTGAGTTGACCCGGGGGGTTTTGTTTTGAAAAATCCCCGCCCTACCATGAGCTACCCCCGGGGTGATATTTTTTTCGCAAAAAACAACGTCCGCCCCCCGGCACCGAAATATCGAAATATCTGCGTATTCCTTCCGCCATCGCCATTGCTTGATGTTGCTAGCATACCGGTATGTTGGTTGGGTCGTTGAGTATTTGAATGTATAGTGGAAAAGTCTGAAGTTTTGCGCATGGAGGAGGGTCTCCCTCGTGACTGCATTCAGTAGTATGCTTTTTCGGAAGATCCCCCCAAGGGCTTTTCGCCCCAGTATGTTTATTTTATTTTTTGAAAGATCCCCCCCCTGCCACGAGCTAACCCCGGGGTGATATTTTGCCACTAAAATTATAGATCCCCTCCCGGGGGTAACTCAGAGGATATTACGGTATACCCGTCACGAACTTGCCGTGATTTACATAAGTCTGTCGTTGAAAACATCAACCAATTAAAAAATTGCCGAGCTATCGCTGGCTTTTGGAAAGGTTTGAATATTTTTGATATGCAGTCTTCTAGTGATATATTTTTATATTTTTTTCGAACGCTTTTTGTATCGGTTATTATCTTGTTTTATACAAGGCGGATTTCTTTATCGTTCGCGTGTAGTCCAAACTAGCACGAAGTTGTCAGGACGTTCCGTCGCCCGACTTCATAAGCCCGCCATGTGGCCGGTCGCCCGGCTCCGGCTTAACTATTTTTGGACAGGGGCGGCGCGGTACTTTTTTGTGGCCTCCAATTTTATTTATTTTGAGACAAAATCTGGATTGTGTTGCACAATAATAAAAAAAAATTAAGAGAAGAACCGAATAATTTAGAATACCTTTGAAAACATAGTAAAAATGAACGTATGTTTTTGCTCTAGTGAAGCCAAATCGCGTATTGCCGCGACCACGCGGCTTCGCCGCGGGGCTAAAGTACTGGCAGCAACCAGTATATATATTGAGTACTGGCGCGTCAGCAGCCAGTATGTATATATACTGGCTGGCTGCGCCAGTACCCAGCCCTACAAAAATACGAAAACTCACAATATATGTAGAGACTATGTGGTCATCTCCCGCTGTTTATAATTGGGGGGGGCACTATGATACCAAATATGTATACATCGATTGGGAATGAATATATTGCGTTCGGGACTACATAGTCTACATGTTGAATACTTTGTGCGTTCAGATCTCGGGCCCGCGCGCGTGATGGATCTAAACCACGAACACGAGAGAGAGTGATGATGAGTGACGGACAGTACGGCACCAACCACCGCAAGCAACAAGAACTATCTACTGTGCATGTAGTACTGTGGACTACAGCAATCAATCTGCACCAATGCGTTATTATCGCTCGACCATGGACGGCGCACACAGGACACAACTAACTGCTTAACCTACTTGCACTACCTCTTCCCTTCCCTGCTGCATGATGTGGACAGGACTGACCTGCTGCTGCTGCGCGAGCGAGTGTTTGATGGATGAGGTAGACGAGCGAAGAGAGGTGGACAAATTGTGGAGGGTTGGGCTATTCTACAGTAGTCAGGTTATGGGCGGAGAAATGTGGTGGGGTGGGTCTATGAAAGTCAACGTCAGTAAGAGCCGTTCCTTTGAACGGCATTCTTTTATCGCCGCTTGCTGGATCTTTTTGTATTTTTTTATCGCCGCTTGCTGGATCTTTTTGTATACCTCCTAACGGCCATACGTTGTGGGTTCGAGCCTCTTCGGCGGTGAAAAACGGTAGAGAGAGATCGATCTACAGTATACTCGTGAGTAGAAAGCGATGCGATTAAACAAGCTTCGAGAGGGCGGCTGGCCCCTGCGCGATAAAAAATAAGGCTGCACCGCAGGTGGCAAAAAATAAAGTATATAGCCACCCTAGTCTATGCAGTAAGTGTATCTATAGTCATTAGTAGAAGACTAATATGTTGAGCCGCTTCTACTCTCTCCAATCAATTTACAGCAAGCAGGGTGGTGGGTGGATACGGCTGTACAACGGGCATGCTGTAGTGTAGCTGTAGACACGGAGTTCGTAGGAAAATAGGTCTCTGGCTGTGAGCACAGCAGAAGTGACGAACGCTTGTTCTACTATGGTACTATACCTTTTCGGTGTACCTTTTGGTTGTGTGTCTAGATGTAGAGAGCTTGAGAGAGTGAAATTATCATCGTATGTATGCTCCTGTATTTGAAGTCTGTAGCCGTTTGGGTCATATTCTAATAAGGCAGTTTGTACATCTTTCGTAGCAAGATATGAGTGCCGTTGGAATAATATTATTCTGTTCTGAGTTCCTGCACAGATGTGAATGAGCCCTCTGGCTCATGCGCACATATCACGGTCAGTTGCGGAGAGAGCGGTAGTGAGCGAGGGAAAAGCTAAAAAAGGGAATACACTTCAACTGGACGCATTGCAGCCTGCCCCACGGTAGTCGGACTGGATCCATACCGCAAACACATCACACTCCTCGTTGAGAGTTTTTTTCTTGTGGGTGGGGTCTTACCAGCGCAAGCCCGATGAGAAAGATGCAGCAGAAAGCAAAGCGTGATCGTAGGGACATGGCCAACCTCAACTGAATACAGCAGCATTGAGCCTCTATGGGCAGGAGCCGCTGCTTCCCCTCGTCACGGCAAGGCCCTGGCGGCGGGGCGGAACCCTGTACTATCTGGGACAACCTCAAAATCTCTGTGGAGAACGATGAAGCAGTGTGCGTGCCTGCCCCTTGAGGTCGGACCCCGGGTCTCATCAGAGCCTCCTTATAGATATAGATAGATCAACGCTTGAAAGGCTTGGAAGTCATTCTCAGGCTTAACAAAACCGGGACAACAAAAGCGTTTGTCCGTGTATGTGCGTGCGTCTAGTTTGGAGTCCCCGCAGCCCGAGTGCGCTGGAAGGACCCTTCGCGTACTGTTGCTTTTACAATAACGTCGAAGCAGGACGGACGGAGGCTGGCGGCGGGACCCCCGTCATAAATCCCATTACTTTTGCAGCGAATATATTTTGCCGGCCGACAATGTGCAGAGAGAGTTCCATCAGCAAACACAAGCACAAAACAAAAGGCACACACCCGACACGTCCGAAACCTCAAAAGAAAGGCACCCACAGTTTCTCCCATTCATACTCCTAATTATATACCTTGCCCCCCCCCCCGCCCATGGGGGGCGGGGGGAGCGATATTTAGGCCTCTATCTAATTCAAACATACTTCCAACAACAATATCTCAAATCCATGAAACGCAGATTTCAGATTTCTAGAGGTCAACTTACCCCCCCAACACATTCAAACGTCACGAAACAACAAACCCTCTCTCAAGAAAGCATTATCTCCGAAATCACTAGTCTATTGTCATTCATTAACGACAAATAGTATATTCTTCGTCGCAGTAATATTATATACGAACTGTAGTTACTTTCACTTCTCAAATACATTCTCCGGCCCCAAAAACACAAAGCATTGCCCTCGGAAAATACCCAGAATAAGAGACAACAGAATACCGAACAACTAGCAGTGTTTCCCATCCCAGTCGAATACAAAATATCTCTTAATTTCGGGAACGATGAGTCGTCAATTCCAGCACAAAATCCAACAAATATAGTGTTTGGGTGTGCTACGGCATCACGCTACAGCAGTGTCATTGTCAGAGAGCAAGGAGATAAGAAATGCATTTTTCCACGGACTGCATGACACGAGACGTGCCCCATTGAGAGGGGGCACCGCCATTCAAGCACATGCCCCAGTGGCGCCGTAGATCAGTGTCAACCATCTGGGGTACCAAAAGCAGGTGACTTGCGACAACGTCTCCCAACACGGAGGAGTACGAAGAGACCGGCGTTTACGGAGACAGACATCAAGGGGGGAATATTCACCACCTGTACTACTGTACGATTCACTACAGCAGATTCACAGCCCCTAGCAAGATCGTTAACGTCAACCGTATAGCCCACTAGGTGAGGCCATTGGCCTGCGTGACCACCGAACCTAAAGCTCCAGAGTGGCTGTTGCTCCGGCCTCAAACCCATGCGCCACTCTCGCATTTCTAAAACCCCCCTAGTGTAGTGGTGAGTTACTCGAGCTCTGAAAGGTCCCACTTCGGACCGATCTGGCCGCAGCCTTCCCTGCCGTACTCGACCAGACCCGGGCAGTCGGCCTCGTCGGGTGCGGTGTTGACAGGGCCGTTTCCGCATTGGATGTCGTTGTAGAAAGGGCGGCCGCGGGAACCAGGGCCGCTTTCCAGGAGGTCGAAGAGTTCTTTAATGGTGATGCGGCCCCGCGGTGTGTCAACCTTGAAGCCGCCAATGTCGTGGTCGAAGGTGGTCTGCATGTAGCACTTGTCTCCAACCGAGTAGCTGTCGCCCCAGCTCGCGCCGCGCGGGTTGCGCCCTACGACGTCGATGATCTTGACGATGTCCTCGTGGAGCGCCCCTTCTGGCCCGCTGTCGACGGTTGAACAAGGAGTAAGATGAGAAGGCGAGAAATACGACGCGAAGGCGGGAAAGACAGGGAAGGCAGGTTGGTTGGTTGTCGATCTACAACGAACGATAGGAGTTGACTACATACATACAGCATACCAGGTAGTATCATGCAGACAGGAGAACGAATTATTAATTCGTCCGCCCCACCGGCACAGTATAAATACCCTATCCTGACGCCTTGGAAGCAGCGCAACACCGCGGCGGCGCACCCCTCTCTCTCGTGCCCGGACAAAAACACACACGACCGCACACCACTTGGAGGGGAAACCGGCACTCACTCTACTCTTCACACCATGTAGTAAGTCATCGTACCTCGGGGGGGTCGCGGGCGCAGGGGGTTCTTCTGCGGGGGGTTCTTCTGCGGGGGTCGCGGGCGCAGCAGGTTCGTCTTCGCCGCTGCGAGAACAGGATGACAGGGCGGGGAAGAAAAAGAGGGGGGGGGGATGGGCAGGTTGGTTGTCTTCACACTATTGTATCAGGCACACGGGAGAACGAATTTAGTTCGTCCGCCCCACCGTCAGTGTACCCCTTCTTACCAACACCTTGAGAGGGCAACGACACACACTCGGCGTTTCGCACTCAAGATGCACGCCTGCGGTTGGATAAAATTGCAAAACGGATGTTCCAGTGGTTCAGGTTGTTTGGAGTATAGCTCCCGCGAAAACTGCCGCTTGCTACTGTAGCAACATACAGATGCGGCCACCACGTAAGAACCTGGTAGTTAAAAAATTGAGGGTTGAAAATATGAAAATATAAGAACCTGAGCACTTTTGAGGTGGCCGGTTAAGAACCCCTACATTAAAACCTATATAATAGCTGTTGATAACCCACATATGGGAATAAGAACTCCAGTGTTGTGCAAAATAGGAGGTTCTTAAGTGGTGACCGCATCTGTACCACGCATCTCTCAATAGCTCGCTTGCTGTCTCCATCCATACTCTGCCGTATCGTGTTCGAAACCATTGATGATGGTCCATGTTATCGTTCGTGCATGGCGAATTTGTGCGAGTAGCTACGGCGGGGCGTGGGGGTGGGGGGGTGGGGTGGGGCGTGCTCGCTATCACGTGCGTCACTCCACCAGTTCATGACCACATTAGGATCGACAGGGTGCACAACGTTCTCAGCCAAGATGAATATAGCAGTATTAATTTCTATCTAGAGTCACTTCTGACAATCGAGTCTATCTGAAGTCCCAGCCGGTTTGGTTTTCAAGAGCTGAAGAGTTGAGTATCTGGACAAAGGTATTTTAAGCATTCAATTATGGAAGCTTGAGGTGTTCAGTTGGAATCTCACCTCGCAGTGCCGATAACGTACAAATCGAAGGCATAGTGACCGCCGCACGTCATGCCCTGCGCATATGTAGTGGAAGAAGACCGGCAGGGCAAGGGAAGGGAAAGAGGAGGGGGGGGGGGGGCGTGGTGTGCCGAGGGGTGGAGCGGCCGACTACGTTAGCTGCAGCTGAAGTGACTATTGATTCAGTTTATAGAGGTCAGAGATTTTTCACCTTACCCCTGACGTGAAGTTGGAACGTTGGGGAGGCAAAGGACAGAAAACAACGGCAGATTTGACTAGCCCTTACAACCAATTTTGAACCTCAACAAGGGATGATAAATCGTTCTATTTGGTTTTCTCGTTTTTCGTAAAGTTGCACTCCTCCTTCCTCCACATCCATACCTCATCGCCCGCGCACGGGTGGCTGCATCGCGCTTCCTGCCCGTGGCGCCCATAGTCGATGTCGACCTCTTCTGCGCACCAGCATTCTACCCCGTATTGGGTAGCCATCAAAGGGGCGCCCATTTCAGCGCAGTACTCAAGGCAGACCTATATAACAAGAACAGAACACACA
>JAYMFV010061919.1:0-10676 GCA_036784875.1 Internoretia fryeana | reverse complement strand
TGTTTTTTCATCTGAATTCGATTGAAGGTCAAACAAAAGTTCATGGTGAACTCGTCTACTTTGGAAATTGGCACAGTAGCGTTGGTTCTTCCTTTGACAAGTCTTCTAATAGAAATATTGGAATTAATGTTTGTCAATGTTGTTATGTTTGTAGAGATAATTCTCTTCAAGGCCCAATTACTTCCAGGAACATAAAAGGAATTTAAAACCTTATTTGTAATGGAAGACATGACAGAATTATAGGCAACTAATTTAAGAATTACATTGCCCTCCGCAGTTGCAGAATATTGCTTAACACTAATTTCTTCCATGCATTCATTTTCACCCGTGGCATTATAAAAATCTCCCTCTTTCTCAAAAATATCTTCATCTTCACTATCTTCTGATAATTTTATAAATTCAGCCGTCATCTCGACCAAAAGCTGAAACTTTAAATCGACCTTTTTAATTCGATCAAACATTTCGAGAAAGATTACTTGCAAAATCGACATATATGTTTCGAAAGAGTTTTGATAGGGTGAGGGGCTGTCATATACGTTTGTATAATTTAACGAAATGTTTGATTTCTGTTCAATTTTAAGTCTAAAAGAATTTGAAGACTCCCTCTCTTGTAACGATAACATGTAGTTTAACTTGTTTCTATTTTCGGATACTTTTACATTTTTAATGTTTTTGCTTATTATCACATCGTGATATTTTAAAAACCAATTCGCCATGGATATCCTATCAGCCCGTATACTATCCTCTAAAAATATATCCCCATCACTATGATTGCTGATGTTGTCCTTTTTCACATCGTCGACAAAGGAACTTAAAATCTTTTCTACAACTGTTTTTGTAACTTTTGTTTTATTTTGAAGAAGGGTGTATGCAATGGACTTTTTTTTCAGCACTTTGATGTGATTCAACAGAATTTGAAGTTTTTTCCCAGAAGGGTCCCCAGCAATAGAATAGTTAAATCGTAAGTTAACATACCTATCGAGTTGTTTGTCACTGCTGGGGACCCCATGATTCTCCGATATATGATCTTTTAGGCTTTCTCTTGTGTTAAACTTTTGCTTGCATACATAGCATTTTATCTCAATTGAGCTTGGTGGCGCTCTTTGATGTTGTCGATGGTTGACATTCATATCTTCTCTATCTTGTTTTGTTTGATTGTTAATATTTATTTTTTCAATCTAGAGGGAAGGGGTGGTTATATATTTCAGTTTACGAATACAGCATTAAGAATAACAGTAGTAACGATATTAACAACAATATTAATAAGGAAAAAAAATTAGACAAAATCTCCTACAAAAATGTCGACATTAATAAATGGACTATAAAAACAACTTTTTCTATAATCTAAAATCCTATGTCGATCACTAATAAAATTATCATAACCCGTGTGATATTCATTCATAAAACGCCCAAAATGACGGACTTGGTAATCTGCTTCTATTCTACCTTCATCTCCTTTGCCGTTGTTGAAAATGCTACCGTTTACGTAAGCATAATCACCACCATGAACAGCAAATGAAATTGAATAGATGGAATAGAAGTGGAAAAACACATTCAAAATCCCACCATTAGCCCAAGGAGTGGGCCTAGGGCTGGTAAAACTTTCGTCAGCCAAGACTATGCAAGTAAAAATCATGCAGTAAAGGGGCTCGAGTCGTCCGTCAAAATGGGTTAAAGCTAAAGATAAAATGTTTTCAAAAATAAATTTAGATAAGTTATCATAAATCGACCTTCTATAGGTCAACTTCATCTGTTGGCTAAAAGCAAGAATGTCTAAAACGTTTATATAACCTTCTTTAAAGAAGTTGATAATTAAGTTGAAAATTGAAACTTCCACTAAAGTTAAATCTTTTAAACCAAGTAGTAAGCAATCTTTAACTGGTGCAAGAATAAGTTGACTAAAACAATTTCGTCCATACTCTTCATTTCTAATTTGATTTTCACTCTTGTGACTCGTAAATCGTGAAAAAACCTCTTCTTCAATTTGGAGTGTAAAGTAGTTTTCAGAGTGTAAGTGCTTCCCAAAATTATAAATAAACTCAAAATGTTCACTTTTTAAGACGATTGCCATTAAAACTGGTGGTCCATATTGATGGAGAAATACTGTATTTTGGATATTTTGACCTAACAAAACATAATCATAAACACTGTTCTGTTCCGTTGGCTCGTCCGTCACATCGTACGAATATAATCTATAGAGGGGGAGAAGTTCTTTTAATCCATTTGCAATGTTTGGTTTTGAGTTAACGGGACACAAACTAATTTTTTTCGTGTTTAGATCGTTACGAAAATCCATCGCTAAAAATGAGCTAAACATTATCTCAAAAAGTCTCAGTGATAATTTTTTCGATGAGTTTCCAAAAAAGTTTTTGTGTATATAATTGTTACTATTAGAACGATATTTTCCTTGATAAGTCATCAAATTGAGACCTCCATCTAATGGGATAAATGACATTATCATGCTTTCGTGGATTGAATTAAATATGATACAAATATACCAGAAAATCGGATTTGATAAAAAACGGGCGGGATGCAAGCTATTGTTAACAAGTTCTTCTAAATAGGAGAAGGTATTGAAATCTGTTTTCGCAAAAAACGACATAAATTTCTTATTTTGTTGCACAGCTGAAAATTTATCGTTAATGATTGGGATAAAAAATCCATCACTTTTATTCATAGATGGATCGTATCGAATGTTTCTTAAGATATCTTCGTTTGGCTCTAAGTTTTTTAGAATTTTCCACTCACGTGCGTGTAAATTTGAGCTATCAACTGTCATATGAAAATCTCCAATGATCTCAGAGCGGTAGAAGTTGTGAGCCTTTCTTATTTTTGTGCATACGAGCGATCCATCTATAAGTAAAGGTAAAGAGTAGAAAAATACAAAAAAAAAATACTACAGTATAAAATCAAGTATAATCTCAATAAAAATATGAAAAATAATTGAGCAGACTATTAATTCGGATATGATTAATATTACTAATAAAAAATAATAGCGTTATTGCTCAAGATTATTTGACGCATGTTTTTCCCTATTATAAAACTCCTCGCTTTCATGTCGAAAGTATTCCACAAATACATTGATCATCTCAGGTATAACATAATCGGTAACGTTTAAAAAATCGTTTCTAAACTTTAGATAATCATCAATCGATGGAACTTGATTGATGTCCAAAATTCCCAAACTCTCTAAACTCTTTGACGACATCACAGTGAGCAAAATTGGAATGGAGTTACGGTCAAGATTCTCGGCCTTGGTATTCTTTTTGCTTACCCATTTTTGAACGTCGTGCTTAGGGGAAAGAATTAAAGTGCCGTTAAGCTTATCCAAATCTTGAAGAGCGTGAAAACTTTCCTGGAATCTTCTAGGTAAAATAAATTTAATGGGGACGTCAAAAAAGATGGTTGTTTTTGATGATGATATTCGTTGAAGTTTTTTATCAGTAAAATCGTAAAAGAAAGTGATTGTTGAAACTATTTCATTACGTGCATCGTCCTTGTTATTTGAAAAATTTACACGCTCACTGTTGGTAATTACACCCAACATATTTTGGGGAAAATTCTTTTTGGTAGTAATTTTCTGTCGAGCAGAATCACAAGTATCGTGCAAATCTATCGAATCAAAATCAAAAGACTCGATAGACTTTACAGCAACAATATTATCCGAACGAACAACTTCACAATTCTTCTTTCTATAGCTATCGGATTTTGCTTCTTGCCGAGAGTAATTTCTGGCAACGTTTTTGCTTGAACCCTGTTTGCTATTAGCAGAATTGATTTTTGAAATTCGACCACTGCTAACTATATTTATCGCTTTTTTCTTTTTTATGGGAGTTAAATTGCTCTCCTTAATAACGATGTCATCATCCTCTGAAAAATCGTTAATAATAGATTCTCTCTCTTCCACTTTCTCCTCAGCGATGTCACTATCGTTATCAGAATATGAAAAAGAATCTTCCTCCTCTTCGATAATCTTAGGGGCTTTTGATTTTCTACTTTTCGATGAAGGCATAGCTCTTAAAAGTAAGAGAGAGAAAAGAAGCATTAGAAAAATATAAAAAAAATAAAATAAAACTTACTGTTCATCCTTTGCTTTTTAGCATTTTTCTCTTTTAATAATGATAAAAAAGCCATTAATAATTTCAATAATAATACAGTATAAATCCTTGAATATAATATAAAAAATTTAATTGAACTTACAAAGTTAAATTGTAATATTTTACTTTTTTGCTTTTTTACTTTTTAAATTTTTCTTGTGTGTGATATTTTTTTATAAAAAACCAGGCTTTTTATACTAAAATCAAACAGACATTATTGCATTGTATTAAAAGGATTGTCTCGTTTTTACGCAATAAAATAATAGTTATCACATGCGAATTAACAGAATGCTGCAAATAAGTTCTTTTTATTTCCTTTGACTAATTTCACAAGACTAAAAGAAATTGACCATACACTGCACTGTGAAATATTTAATTATAGTCATCATTATTTTATATGGAATAACATTTAGGGTACTGGAATTACCGTTAAGGTATGATATGTTTTCTTTTCCTTTTCTCATTTCATCATAAGATTAAAGTATTAGGAAATTGAACACACGGTGCACTATGTAATATTTAATTAAAAATAAAAAAATATTTGGTATAACAGTTAAAGTATGATTTCTTTTCTTTTCTTTGTCTCATTTCATAAAATTTAAATTTTTAGAAATTGAACACTGCACCATGGAATAACAACTAAGGAATTTGCATTACTGTCTGATTACGTTATAATAAAATCTATCACGAGAGAAAAACATATTAAGGTCCATAAAACTGTTATTCTTATAATACAAAATAAAAAAAATTCTAGATAAAAAAAAACAATAAAAAATTTGTTATTTTCTAGCAATAAACTGTCCACTTTTATTCCTCTTCAACTTTGGTCTGCCATCCTTGTTGTTAACTTTTCGTTTTTCAACGATGGTTTAACCTTTTTTAAACGTTTTTTCCTTGATTTCATAGAGGTTCCTCGTCCAATTCTTTTGGGAAATCCAGTTTTTACGTTCAATTTTCTACCACCAAAACGACCTTCGACAGAAGTTTCAAATTCTTTCGGAGTCATAATTGATCGTAACCTTTTGAGTCTTTTCGTTATGGAGTTTGAATATCCAGGTAAAATATTGTACCCATATTGTGCGTTTCGAGGTACTGCGTTGTTCGGAAGATCTTTTTGACGTTGAAAATTGCGATATTGTTCTGCTACAGAGACAGTTAGATCTCCCATTTTTTTTTTTTAGAAAAAAATTAAATTGTAAAACAAAATTAAAACAATACTAGGAAGTGACAGCTTTAAGGTCTTCCAAAAATAGTATAAATAGGAACGCATAAACGCTTTGTTTTATATTAAATTTTTATTTGGAAATACTACAACAACAGCTTTATTGAAAAAAATGTCGAATCTAAACCTATTCAGATTTCCAAGCTTTGAAAAAGTTTTTGTCCTTCCTGGTATCGTAGCCTCGTATGACAGTCAATTTGGAGAGGTTTCCGTACAACGATTTGCAACTAAATCAAAGGACGATAACCCAAAGGAAAATGTTTACAAAATCGCAATCGAAAATTCGGATATTCCAAACATTCTAGCTACAGTTTACGGTTATCCAAAAAATGAAGCCGTTTACAATATAAACGAAGCTGGAAACGAAAATCTTTTGGTCGATAATAGAATGGAATTGATTGTGATTGACAAGAAAGAATTCCTAAAAGCAGACGAAGGGGAAAAGGCGAAAAAGGACGAGGAATTAATTTATCCAATTTTACTCGATTTTGAGACAACTGAAAAGGATGAGATTGTTGACGAGCAGTTTTATCATCTCTATTACACCGATAAAAATAACGAGGAGGAAAATGAAATTGCTTGTAAGCAACTTGAAGAAATTGATGGAAAAAGTGACAATGATGCTGATAAAGCTGCTGCTGTTGATCGAACAAAAGTTGAAGAACAATTTCTAAAAGAATTGGCAAAAACGATAGATCGATCTAATCCAATTGTCGCCATTCAACATTCAACAATTTTACTCGAATATCTTGACGTTAATTCTATCACAACGAGTGCTATGGACGCAAGTATTGAAAATATAAATGGTGATTCAGTATTTCATAAGCGAGAAGAAAGCATCGAATCGTTGAAAGAAAAATGTATTAGAGAGTCTGAATGGAAAAACTGCGTTGAAAAAACCAATATTTTAATATATAATAGCATACTCCGTTTATACTCTCCCGATGATGGTGTTCATATAGAATATAATATCGAGGAAAAGAAAGAAAACGATCAAACTGATGGAGATTTTTGTGGTCTTATAATCGGAATTGCTACACCATTGATAGCAAAAGTTGCTCAAATGGTACTAATAGAACTCAAAAAATTCATTGAATTGCATAACGAAAAAAATCGAAAGATAAAAAGTTATCTTAAAATCGACACGGAAGAGTTGATCGTTAATGATATGCAACCAAGCGAAAAAAACGATGAAGAAAAGAGAGTCGAAAGACTAAAAACTAAATCGGTCGATAAAAAACAAGGGAAAGGAAAGTTGGTCTGGGAATTGATAGAGAAAATGAAGACCAAATCAACAACTGATGAAGTCTTAAAGGAAGCCAAATCTGAGAAGAGAAAAAGTTTCAACGAGAGTGATGCTGAAACATCGCCACTTGGTGATGAAACAGCTTCTAAAATGAAAAAAACTGAATAAAACTTGTATATACAGTTTTTTTTAACCAAAAAAATATCATAATCAATTTCTAAAATAATACTATTTATTCTACCCTACTCGCTTTATATGTCTCACTTTTATTTAAACGTCATGAATCTCGACCAGTTAACTCGTTCGGTTTCTAATGTAGAAAACAGTCACAGACTCGATTATAGACCGTTTCTAGGCGTCGTAAGTTTAGACGATGCTAAAACAGCTGTGAAAAAAAGAATTGAAAAAATATGTAGCAAGATAAATTGTTCAAACATCTACTTTATCATCGTTAATACTAGTCTAAAATCGGAAATTGGGGTGCATTGGTTTCTACTTTTATTCAGTCGATCAAAACCAAACAAATTCTACTCATACAATAGTTATGGAATTGTTAACTCGATTAAAACGTTTGGTTTTCTTGACATTGATAACGATATCGATAGGAACAAGGGAGGAACAAAAATAAAAGCTGTACGACAGGATATACTACTTGAATTGAGCAAAATTATTTGGAAACAATCATATATTTCAAGCATTGGAATTACGGGATATGACGGAGTTCATCAAGATTTTAGTACCGATGAATGTGGCTATCATGTTATTAATTTTGTAATTTTCCTATACAAGAAAGTCTTTGAAAACGACATTGAAGAAAGGGTGGATCATGAAATAAATTGGTGGCAAAACATACTATATCACTTTATAGAAATAAATTTTATGGATATTATACCCTATAAAAGTCTTAACTTTCACCGAAGTCAACCCATTCTATTGGCAAATGATCGAAAAGTAAGACGCTTCATTGAGAGTGAACAAGGAATAGAAAACAAAGATAATCGAATAATTCTACACGACGAGTATACTTTCACCAACGAATACTGGACGAGTATAGCAGAATCGTACCAAAAGAAACGAATAAAGCTTGAACTATTGGATCTTTCAAAAGTACTAGATATTACTGCAACAGTACTACCAACTTCAGAAATCACGGATCCAGAGTACAAATATTCCGCGGAGGAAGAACATGATATGGCTGACGACAATATTGGAGAAAAAAGAAAACGGAAATCAAAAAAGTATGGTAAAATTCATGGTGGAAAAAGGTCTAAAAAACAAATACGAGACATGGTTAGCCCTTTTATAAACAATTACAACCCAATCACTGGACAGTACTATGTAAAAAACTTTGAAGACGACTATAACGAGATTTTGGAACGAGAAGCGAAAAGTATCTCAAAAAAATTGTTAAACGATCTGTTCCCGAATAAGTTCCAACCAAATAGCGTTCGTTTGAATGTGCATGAAATTAAAAAAAATCCAAACTATTTAAAGGAGCGGAATATCGTATTACCAGGCACTGTAAATCTAATTAGTGTCGAAGATTTTTTTCATGATATGGGAGTTACTTTAGATGCCAATGACCCGTATACGTTTTTGCTTGCGAAAAAAATTCGTAATAAAATTGATTTAAGTCCGGATAGACGTCTGGCGAAACAAATATCAGATAATGTTCGTAAGGAAAGTCTACAAAGATGGAAATTCATTAATTAAATCGGAACAAAAAAAAGAAAACACTGAAAAAAACCGAAATTAAACGTGATAAAAAATCATGTAAAATTGAAAAACAATTCCCAACTCGTATCGCCTTGCAGCTTTGAAATAATGGCTTTAACAATGGAAATTTTTTTGTTTACTCAAGAAAGATTTGGGGATCAAAAAAGAATGTCTGTCAAAATATGTTGTTTTCAAATTATTGTAAAAAACAGTTATTAGCCTTGCATCAATATGTATATTAATGTTTAAATAAAATAAAAAACTTAGTTTATATACATATTTCTTTTTGGGTTTTAAACTAAAAAAGGGGAATTAAAATAAATATAGTTTCTCTGAAAATAATAATAGAAATATAGAAATTAAAAATTTAACTTTATACAACGTTTTTTGTATTAGTATAAGAATTAATAAATGATATCATCCATTCAAGTACCGAACCATACGATTTTTACAATCCTTTTTTCATATCTTCAATAAATTTAGCATGTAAAAGTCCTACATTAGAAATCATCTCGAACAAACCAAGTATTTCTAGGGCTTCCCTTAGTTGTGACATAATTTCTTTCGATATATAATGCGGTTCTTTGAGATCTACATTATTCGCCTGTTCCTGTACGAAATACAACAAATCCTCCATAAATAAATGGCTATATTCTTTTCCTCCACTTCGAGTACGACAAGTTAAGTAAAACGTTTCTAAAATTGGAGAATTTCTCCCCATAATTAACGATAAGTGTCTAGCTTTCGGGTAAATCTTCTCTGATATGTTATAAACGAAAAGCCCTAGAGCTGCCTTGTAAACTATGATATTAGACGGGTCAATCGGAATAAGATAACTATTTTCCATGCCCGTTTTTCTGTAATAATTATAAAAAACTTTAAGGATCTTTACCAGAATTTTGATGTCGAATTCGTTAGTAAACAACCTTGCCATCAAATGTTCAATGTTTAGGTTATCTCTTCGGACAACTAGCTCCAGTAATGCTAGCGCCTGACCAGTAATGTTGTTTGCGTGCTGCAACTCGATTTCAAGACGTACGCTTTTTTCCACAAATAAACCTGATGTACAAGACGCTAAAAATTTCCACGCTTTACCGATAAATTCCGAACAATCAACCAAAACTTTATATTCGTATTCTGAAATAGCTCGTTGTTGTTCCATTTTTTCAAGTTGTTTTACAAAATTAAAAGAAGTATGTTACTTGTTACTATGCTATTTAATATTTAATTTTGTTTTTCCAACATACGTCGCACTAAATATGAAAAAAAAATTATATATATATTAACTAAGCTATTTGTTTGATTTCATATTTTCCAATAAAAAACCAAATATCATAACATACGTCGCACTAAACATAAAATATATATATACACCAGACATAAACAGATTAATCAAGCTATTTGTTTGATTTCATTTTTTTACTATTTTTTACAAAATAATAACATACGCGTCTGACTACATATGAAAAAATAATATATTCTCAAGCTATTTGTTCGATTTCATTTTTTCCATTAAAAAACAAGCATTTTATTATATAATACAAAATGATATTAAAATATCAACAGCAACAGTCTTTTTTTCCTTAGTTACCAAATATATTTTTGAATTTTTTTTAGATTTCATATAACTTATGTTTAGTTTGTATGTTAAATGCAGTTATTAATTTGTTTCAAGTTAATGATTTGTGAAAAACTCAAAAAAAAATTTCCTATTTTCCTTGTAGGAGAATCTTCTACAATTTAGCAATATTTGGTGGTTCATAATTTCACTATAAACATACGTCGCACTAAAAAAATCCTTATAACATATGTAGAAATTAAATTGAAAGAATTTATTTTAAAATTTCTAATACATAGACCGCACTTTCGAAAGCAAGAGATACGTCACACTTTTAGCTGGGACGAACTTTTAAAAAATTAAAAGGTCAAAAAAAAAATTCCCCAATTTTTTGGTGGGCGTATTTTTTTTTTCAATTTTTCTATTTTTTTGGGTGGAAATTTTTACGCCCTCGTCTACTTTCTGTATGATAAAATAGGAAAATGACGTCACAGATCTGGGGCAAATGGGGCGCGGATTTTTTGAAATTGAACGGAATGGGTTCGACTTTGCAATGAACGCGCGAAATTCAAATTTTAAAACGACGGTTTGGGCGTGGTGGTAAAGCTTGCCCAAGAAAGTGCGAAAATAAAAATGCGGTGCTTCGAAGTCGAACGGACCATCTCTAAATTCAACTTTTTCAAATTTGAGATAGGACGCATCGATCTGATTGGATTAGATTTGAAATAGAGCTATCTCATTGGTCGAGAGCGAAATGCGGCGTAGTTCCTATCATCATCATACCACAATTCCTATTTCTAAAAGACTTTTTTGCTGACGTTGTAAAAAGCAGAGACA
>JAYMFV010060812.1:0-10703 GCA_036784875.1 Internoretia fryeana | reverse complement strand
CGAGGTGACAACACCGCGCAAAAACTAATCACCGGATTATGGGTTTGGGCGATAATTGCCAATATCTATGCCCTCCTATTGAATGATAATAATATCATTTGGATACTACCATCTCTGCTGATTCCTATGGTTATCGTGATTGCCCTGACATTTACCAAACCCGTGATCCAATTACTGGAACATATCAGATTACATCGATTGGTCGCGGTACAGTTTTACCGAAATCTCGGAGCTCTTTTTCTGATCTCGCACTTTGTTTTTGGCAGTTATCTCTCACGAGAATTTGCGATAAATGCAGGCTGGGGTGATGTGTTAACGGGCACGCTAGCTCTTCCGGTTGCTTACATGGTTTATAAGCGTATCAATCTTTGGCAAATAGCCGTTGTTTTATGGTGCTTTATCGGCATTGGTGATCTGATCCTAGCGCCACTTACAGCGCAGATTTACGGCGGGCCGCACACCGATGATTTCCCAATGAGTGCGATCCCGATTTTCATAGGGCCACCCATTGGCATCATTTTACATTTACTGACTTTCAGAGTGATGCGGCTTCAGTCAAAATCAAAAAACCACGCGGAGAACCTGACGCAAGTTTCGGGTGGTGAACGCTAATTTTGATCGCCTATATCGTCTCAGATTTCATAAATACAGGAGACGAAAAATGGAATTTAATGGAAAAACAATCATCGTAACTGGTGCGAGCAGCGGGATTGGCGCATCCGCTGCACGCATGTTAGCGGGATTAGGAGCAAATATTGTTTTAGGTGCCCGTAGAGGTGAATTATTACAATCAATGCAAGATGAAATTACCAGCGCTGGCGGAAATGCAACTTATCTTGCCGGCGATGTGTCCGATGGGCAATATGCTGAAGATCTGGTTTCCATAGCTGTTGATACTTATGGGCAGTTAGATGGTGCTTTTAACAATGCCGGTATGATTGGTGACATGGTCCCTCTGGTTGAGATGGAAGACACAGACTGGTCAAATGTTATCTCTGTCAATCTTAGCAGCGCTTGTCACGCGGCAAAACACCAAATCCCTGCAATGAAGGACGCAAATGGTGGTGCAATTGTTTTCACCTCATCTTTTGTCGGACATACGATTGGACTGCCCGGTATGGCAGCATATTCGGCTGCAAAAGCTGGGCTAATTGGTTTAACGCAATGTCTTGCCGTTGAGCATGGCACCGATAATATTCGCGTTAACTCGCTTTTGCCGGGCGGCACAAAAACTCCGATGGCTGGTGATGATCCGCAAACGCATGAATGGGTTGCTGGTTTGCACGCTCTTAAACGCATGGCAGAGCCTGATGAAATTGCGAAAGTAGCAGCATTTTTACTCTCATATGATGCTTCGTTTATTACGGGAAGCGCGCTCATTGCAGATGGTGGCAACTCCATCAACAAGGTCTAATGTATTAGGTATCAAAATCAGGGTGCTGATTTGAAATCACACCCTGGTTCCATGCTTCATCATCTTCTAATTGCATGGGTTCAACACCGGGTAAATCGAACAATCCGTCAACAAAATGACGTTTTGAACCAAGATTTACCTGTACAGTGGGAGGTGCTAAATCAGGATTATCAAGCGATCCAATGGATAATTCGACCCCCTCCCCGTTTTCACTTTCAAACTCATAAGTGAGCGGTGTTCCACATTTTGAACAAAAGCCGCGCCAATTACGGTTGGATGAATGAAAAATACTGCGCTCACCGCGCGTCCATTCAAGCCCCTTCGCACTGACTAATGGGCCGAAAAAACCGCCAAACGCTTTTTGACACATTCGGCAATGGCAAATTGAAGCGCGCCCTAATTCACTTGCTTTATATCGCACGGCACCGCATTGGCAGCCACCTGTAATTTCTTCCATAATTGGCCTCATTCATTTGCACCCGTTGACCACTATCTTTAATCAATTTTTGCTATATTGATAAGGCTTAACTTGAGGACTTCATTCTTGCTCAACACACTGTCTGAATTTACCAACCTTACTCAGGATCTTTTATGGATCGTGATTGCGACAAGCTTATTTGCGGGGATCATACGCGGGTTTACAGGGTTTGCATTATCGGCAGCTTTAATGGCCATTCTTGCCAATTTCATTCCACCCATTGAGATGGTCGCTATTTGTCTCTTATTGGAAATTATTGCATCGCTTGTGATGATGCGCGATGGCGCCAAAAACGCTGATATGCGCGTTGTATGGGCTATGGTGATCGGTAGCGCTATCGGAACGCCGATTGGTTATTTTGTTCTCACAAACATCGATCAGGAAACATCTCGTATTGTTGCTCTATGCGTAATCACAACGCTGGCGTTGCTGCTGTTCATGAAGATCAAAGCAAGTGTTTTAGAAGGAAAAGCCGGGCCATATGTAGCTGGAACTGGCGCCGGTATGGCTAATATTGCTTCCGTTGGCGGTATGGTTGTTGCACTTTATATTTTGGCAAGAGACAGAGCTGCAAGTGAAATGCGCGGGACTTTGGTGATGTATTTGATGATTTCCATCCTTGGAAACATCATCTTCCAGCTTTTATATGGACTCTTAACCGTTGAAGCTTTCAAACGCGCTGGCCTGATGGCGCCATTTGTCATTTGCGGAATTATGCTAGGCAGCTATTTCTTCCAACCATCGCTGCAAAAATATTATAAACCTGTGTGCCTTCTGGTATTAATTGTTATTTGCCTTGCAGGGCTTATCCGGCAATTGCTCGTTTAGGGTTTAAAACGCGCCAAACCAATACCAAATCCGATGAAAACTGCTCCCGTCACACCGTTTAACCATCGTTTGAAGCTTTGTTTGAACTTATCACTGCGCGCCACATTCGACAGCTTTGCCACCAAGATTGCCATGGATGAAAACCAAATGGCATTTAATATGGCCTGCGATGTAACAAACCCATATGCAAGCGCTACACTGTCATGTCCGATATGAATGAATTGCGGAAATGCAGAGAGATAAAACAACGACACTTTTGGGTTTAACGCATTAGTTAAAAACCCTTCCATGAAAGCTTTGATTAATGTGCGTTTCCGTTTTGCAGGAGAAACGTCATCTATTGAAGTATCGCCCTTGATCGCTGAATATATCGCTTTGATGCCGATCCAGCACAAATAGGCAGCACCCAAATATTTGACAATCATAAAGGCTGTTGCGCTTTGCGTGAGCAGCACAGAAATGCCGAATATTGCAAAGGTACCATGCACATAAAAACTTGCGAAAAACCCAGCAACATTGGCAAAACCTGCTGCCCTACCCGATGTTGGAACGGTTTTGGCAATCAATACGCCATTGGGGCCTGGAGACATGACCATAAGCGCAGCCAGTAACATGAAAGATATAATGTTTGAACTGAATAATTCTTCAAAAAACATGGGTCTAATCTCCTGTTACTTTTAATTTTATCGCGTCGGTCATCTCTAACAGAGTTTTTGGGGCGATATCAAACACAGCATTTGGCGCGCCAGCTGCGGCCCAAACCACATCAAACCCAAGCAAATGTTCATCCATATAGGTAGAAAGTTGCGTTAAATGCCCAATCGGCGAAACACCACCGATTGCAAAGCCTGTCACATCGCGGACTGCGCGTGCATCTGCCCGCCCTATCTCTTCACCAATCGTGGCTTTGACCACTGCCATATCCACTTGATGATCACCAGAGACGAGTAATAATTTCATCTCGCCGCTATCTTTCCCCATAAATATCAGGGATTTGACAATCTGCCCTACCGCGCAATCGCACGCTTGTGCCGCTTCTTCAGCCGTGCGCGTACTCTCAGGCATGCATTTTATTTCAGTGGTTAAGCCTGCATCCACTAGTGCTTTTTCTACTCGTTTTACGCTTTTTGACATGGTAATTACCTTAAAACGACTGACGTTCAACCTTGTAGTCTTATGATTCCAAATTATATAATCATAGAACGAAAACCTCGAATGATTTTTTAAAATGCTACGATTTTTGCTGACAACCTTAGCTCTACCCGCTTTGCAACGCGCCTTGCCGCATATCATCCGTGCTGGCAAACAAGGCATGGAAGAAGCGCGAGCAAAACGGGCGGAGAAAGAGCGCGGCACCGCCCATTATGACCGAATAGAAGATGTGGCGATTGGTGTTGTTCATAAAATCGTCGATGGCGACAGCCTTTATATTGATACCCACGACAAGCAAGTGCGCCTTTGGGGTGTGAATGCTCCTGAACGCCACGAAGTGGGATATAACGCTGCAACACAAAGCCTGCGTGATCTTGCTTTTGGGCGCAAATTACGGGTGGAGATCGTTGGAACGGATAAATATGGCCGCACGCTTGGGCGTTGCTATTTAGAAGATGACATTGAGCTTAATCACGAATTGATCAAGACAGGCAATGTGAAAGAATATTTTCGCTTTACCAAAGGTTATTACTCAAATTTACGTTGATTTTACTCGTATTTTTCGATTAAGTTTGAAAAAACAAATCAATATGTGTGAACTCATGAAGACCGTTACCCTCAAACATTTCTACCCGGCAGCACCCAAAGATGTTTGGGAACTAGCTATTGATTTTGAAGCACTTCGTGAAGTAACCGAACATATGGTAACTTTTGAAGGGCTACCGGAGGGCGCGCTCTATCAAGGTCAAGCCATCGAGGTGATGGTGTCACTGTTTGGGAAACTTCCAAAACAACCCTATTACATGCAGGTTGTAGAGTGTGACCCTGAGAAAATGATGTTTTCATCCAAAGAACGTGGATCTGGTGTAAAGCATTGGCAGCACCGCCTAACAATCACGCCCCATGAAGGTGGCGCATTATTGACTGATACAATTGATATTCAAGCCAAAATTGGATTATTCACACCGCTTTTTGCACTTTGGGCAAAGCACATGTATGAAGCGCGGCATCAACCGCGCCTTAAAATACTGGCACGTAATGGCAAATTAAATTCAGGTGAGCCTGAACCGATTGTCGACTTGGCATAAGCAAAGCTTATTTCGACCAGATACAGCATCTAATCAAATCTATATAATGTCCATCTACGAACATAGACTCTGAAATTCCAATGGTCTAAAGCATCCATATGGATCAGTTGTTTCTAGTTTATATCACCTATTTTTTAGGTGTTGCGAGCCCCGGGCCTGCCAATTTTGCCATCATGCACACCTCGCTTGAGCAAGGACGCGTGTCGGGAATGGCGTTTGCATTAGGCGTTTTTTCAGTCTCGGTTTGCTTTGGCATTTCATCCGCATTTGGATTGGGAGCCATCATTGTGAACGCGCCTGTTGTTTACGACACGATGACATTAGTTGGTGCGATATATTTGATCTATTTGGGATATAATATTGCGCGCAAAGTCATTGATTTAAAAGGTAATAATGTCGAACCGCCAGCGAACGATAATATGCCATCAAAAACGCTTCTAACGCATTACCTGCGCGGTATTTTAATCCATGCAACCAATCCAAAAGCCATCACGGTATGGCTAACGATCATATTATTGGCAACCTCCGGCGATGGCGGTAAGTTCATCTCACCATATCAGATTGTTGTTGGCTGTGCGATCTTGGCGTTCACATCGATGATGAGCTATGCAGTCTTTTTCTCATCCCGCCCAATGGTGGCGCTTTACACTCGCATCCGCAAACCTTTTACGCTCACATTAGCGGGTGTTTTTGTGCTGGCAGGTTTGGTGATGTTATTCCGCGCATGGGCAGCGTTTCGCTAAAAAAATAATAATTTAAGTATTGTTATCTTGGTTTGTCTGCTCAACACAAATCCATGCCTGATAGTCAAAGTCATTGCCCTCATCAATGCACTCACCGATCAGCGCAATATTCTCGCGATTGGCGACCGTAAAGGCTGCCACGCAAGAAACGAGAAAAAACATGATGACCCAAAGGTTTTTCGGCTGAAACATGAAGTTCTAATAGCCGCTCTATTTGCGCTCATCAAGAGGTGCAAACTCTTCGCCAACCAGATAAACACAGCATTCTTTCTCACCATCTTCAGTTTGCACCATCACAGGTGTGCGGAAATAGCCCTCACCCTCAAACTCATCAAGGCGTGCCCAATGATCTGGCAGATCAAAGCTTTCAAAAATATGGAATGGAACTTCAGGTCCCGTTGGGTCCAAAACAAATCCGGGGAAACCATAATGAACACCCCAGCCTGCTTTGATCAACTTGCCGCGCACTGTGCCCTTTGACCATAAACCTTACATGCCATCCATTTGATTATAATTACTTTCACCCGGAGCCAGTGATCCATAAGATGCCAATCGGGTTTGAGTTGTGTGAGATTTATTTTCAGTCATATAGTGTGCTTTTGCTGTTTATCGTTATTTTTCGCAATTTTTCATTACGTACACTAACCCGATTATATTGCACCCAATTATATTGCAATCGTCTCTGGAATTTTTTGCCTTAGCAAACTCATAGCAATGTCTTTGAGAATTTCCAATGTTCCACCGCCTGCGCTGGATGCCAATTCCTTGGTTTTCATCCAATCTTCATCATCTCGAATGGCCTGGGTAAAATCATAACCTTTATTGGTCATGCGATAGGCATGGTTTTCATAACGCTGGAAAAAACCTGCATCAACCAATAGCTCACAGTGAACAAATTTCTTAGCCGCTTCATCGGACGCACCAACATGCAACGCAACCACCATGAACCACTCATCAGATGCCTCAAACTCTATCAGCAAATCCCTGATATATTCATTATCCCGTATCAAAACTCATCCCCAACCCAGTCGCCTACCCAGTAATTATACGACTATTTTAGCATAGCTAAAAAACAACTTATACTACTAGAATTAGTGATAATACTACCAGTATTTACGCTTTTTTGATTTAATAGTATTGATTGACAGTATTAAAGTATGAGCACACCCCCCCCCTAAAAAGACTGATTGCCTGCTCGCTTGAAACCATAAATATACTTTTCTTCAGGTTTTTCTGTTATGTTTCACTCGGTTTATCGACTTTGAATTCGCTAATATCTAACCCCAAATAAAACTTCTGAAGAATTGCCGCCTTCTGTCTAATGGCAACTTCTAAGCGGTTTGCATAAGTTTCCTGCTTATTTTCTGTTGCGTTATCCATCTCAACCAGCAAATCGGCAATATCATTCGAGACTGAAAGTAGATTTGCGTTAATTGGAAGGCTTGAATCTGGTAAGTTTCTTATCACAAATTGAGGTATCGATCGATAGAAACTCGAAGAGCCTAAAGAACTTTCTTTCGCTACGTACCCTGTTGTCTCATGGACCCAACGGTTTTTAATTGCTTTTGGACTAGACGTTCCATATTTTTGATCGATATCATTGATCAAATAATTGATGTCAGTATTTTCCATGTCAATTCGCGCTAGTTTTGAATCCTGCCCTTCCGTCCCTCCATTTGCTTCAGCCGAAATACTTTCACGGACTTCTTCATCCTCAATTTTGTTAAGCGATTCCTGCTGCCTCAACTTCGAAGCAATAAGCCGCTCTCTCTGCTCTTCCAGTTCTTCTTTTCGCTCTGCCAGTTCCTGTTGATACTCAATCTCGGTTAGTGCCAATTTGTGATTATTATGCTTTTTTGCCAGCTCCACTTTGTGTGCTTGATCATTCGTAAATTGCCTTAACTTGTTTGTTGGCCATGCGGAAGCATACGCTCCTATAAGTGTTATCATCGGGATCAGCAGAGCAAATGTAATTCCGACAAAAACTGGAATCAAATAGTCTTGCCACAACAACACATTTGCATCCCAATATAATAATCGTTTTCTCACACTATTGCTTGCAAATAAGACATAAAAGACCGCTTGCCAATTCCATGCGATAAACGCCAAAATTATCGAACCGATAATAGGCGATTTAATCCTCTGATTGTGCGCCTCAAACACTTCTTTCAGCCAGTTCATGTATTCTCCTACAGATTAAATACATTCACTCAACATTTCAAACCATGGAAATCAATGCTGTAGGTTTATTTAAACATAACTTTCCCCTATTAATTGCATATCGTTTGCATACCCTTGCAAAATCCACGCCCCTGCTTTAGCCATTAATATCTGATAGTTGGGAGCGTTTTTCATGCCGTCCTATGACATTTTGATCGCCTTTATCATTGCAACTGCATTGTTTGGCTATATGCCTGGCCCTGCATTGTTATACGCCTCTGCGCAGACAATTGCAGGTGGGCGGAAAGCTGGGTTTATGGCAGCACTCGGATTGCACATCGGTGGCTATGTACATGTGTTTGCAGCGGCCTTTGGATTGGCGGCTTTGTTCACGCTCGTGCCCGCGCTGTATACGGTTTTAAAGTTTGCTGGCGCTGCATATCTTGTGTTTTTGGGGTTAAAGCTGATCATCTCAAGAAGTAAGCATGATGCAACTGCACAAGACGTTGCGCAAAAACCCCCAAAACGAGCGTTTTTTGAAAGTATGACGGTGGAAATACTCAACCCCAAAACTGCGATCTTTTATTTAGCATTCTTACCGCAATTTACCGATGTCGCTGCTGCTTTTCCCATTTGGTTGCAGCTCGTCATTTTAGTCATTATGGTCAATGTGGTGTTTTCAAGCGCAGATGTGGTTTGTGTGTTTTTGGCCAATAAAATCGCCACATCATTTAAAAAATCGCCCGCTGCTAATCGCTTGGCCGAACGTTTGGGTGGCGGATTACTTGTTGGACTTGGCGCGCATCTCGCATTTTTCCAGAGATAGGCTTCGATAAATCCTAGTTCAGCGCTTTTGCTGTTTGATCCGGCGTATTGCCTGAATAGCGCAAGTTGATATTTTCAGCACCTATATTGTCAGACCGGCGTTGATCGCGTTCAGCTTCACGTTTTAACAATGCCTTTGCATCAACTGTTGATAATTCGGTTTGATCATCGCGTTCGATTTCATCATCTGCAATGAGTGAGAGGTAGCGCCCTGCGCAAACGCGCAAAAACGAAGTAAAATTACCCAAATCATGATCAGCATCCATCGCTTCAAGATATAATTTGGTAATCAATTGATTGGTTGTCATGTGATCGCGCACTGCGATCTCTGATAGGATGGCCCAAAAAAAGTTTTCCATTCTGATTGAGGTCGCAACACCGTCTATTCGCAAAGACTTTGTTCGCGACACCCATTTATCACCTTCAGAACCTATGAATAACTCACACATTTTGGGCCTCCCTTTCGCGTATCTAACTTATAGCAAAGCCATAAACTGCTTCATCCAAGCGGGATGGGCGGGCCATGCGGGCGCTGTCACCAAGTTACCATCGGTCACAGCATCTGTCACTTCGATCTCGGCAAATTTGCCGCCAACTGCCTCCACCTCAGGCGCACATGCAGGATATGCAGAGCATTTTTTGCCCGACAACACCCCTGCGGCAGCTAATAACTGTGCACCATGACAAATGGCAGCAACTGGTTTGTTCTGATCAAAAAAATGGCGCACCATATCCAGAACGTCATTATTTAATCGAAGATATTCAGGCGCACGACCACCTGGAATAACCAAAGCATCATAAGCACTCACATCAACATCATCGAAACTTGCGTTGAGCGCAAAATTATGGCCAGGCTTTTCGGTATAGGTTTGATCACCCTCAAAGTCGTGAATTGCAGTTTTGACGCTATCGCCTGCGCTTTTATTTGGGCAAACGGCATCAACTTGATGGTCACAAGCCAACAATGTTTGAAATGGCACCATTGTTTCGTAGTCTTCGGTGAAATCTCCCGTAATCATTAAAATCTTCGCCATGCGTATTCCTCCTTTGGCATAATGCGTAAGGAGAATGTGACATAAAGGGCAAAGTCGCGGGTGTTATATGAATACTACATTTTTTAAGCTGACAAACCGATCATTCATCCACCGCACGCATGAGCGCGCGCAACCACTCAATTTCGGTGCCGATATTGCTGGTTTTTAAACCATTGATCGCCGCGTGGCGAACCTCATCAGGTTTGTTTTGCGACAGCTTCCAAGTGCCTGACATATCGGGTTGCGTTTCACCATCTTTTTCAATTTGATCTATGGTCAATTTAACCGGCACGATTTGCCGTGTCATCTTGTCAAAAACCTCTGGCGTCATCTTATCAATCGTCCACGGTTTTTTAGGTGCCAATCGCGCTTCTGCAACAGCGGATAATCGTTCCAAAACACCGCGAATATCGTCTTGTGGCAATCGCTCTAATTTGCCCCTCACATGCACCGCAACATAGTTCCAAGTTGGCACCTGATCTGGCACACCATACCAATCTGGCGA
Organism: Internoretia fryeana; assembly: GCA_036784875.1. Lineage (NCBI taxonomy): Eukaryota > Phaeophyceae > Ectocarpales > Acinetosporaceae > Internoretia > Internoretia fryeana. The sequence continues at coordinate 476 of JAYMFV010060812.1, read as the reverse complement.
TATATAAGCATCGGGACCCTGAACGGTCAAAACAACATCTTTTGGTGTGTCCAAATGACGTAAAATTGGGTTTGAACGCACCAGATGCATCTCCACTGATTCACCGCTTTCATCCAACAAAAATGGTACATGAGAGATTAAAATGCCTTCAGAATGGGCAAAAATTAAAGATCCAAATACTTTTTTTATTAAAAGCTGATACTTTTTTGCTATTTCGACATTCCTAAAATTTCGGTTTGGATGCATTATATTTCCAATTTTTTCTTGTTTTCCATATATTCAAAAAACTGATTATGATTTATCATTTTTATCCTAATCGATTGTAATGTATACGATATTTATTGTATTTCTTCTTTTTTCAAAAATATCACAATTGCCATCTATTAGAAAATTATTCTAAAGCCCAATATAACTCTTATATATGGGCCATTGATACTTAGATCTGTTGTTAAGTTATCGTCAATAAAGCCCACATA
>JAYMFV010059707.1:0-10731 GCA_036784875.1 Internoretia fryeana | reverse complement strand
ACCAGGTGTGGAAATCTTTTTCAACGTTCAAAGGTAAATCTGAAATAAGTACCTGGATCTACCGAATAGCACTAAACGTTTGTTATCGCTCAAAGAAGCAATTTCAAAAAATAAATAATAAGACAGTTCGATTAGATTCTATACAGTTTGTACCTGATGATATTCCCAGGGATAAAGATCAGCAGGAAAAATTTCAAGCTCTTCATGATTGTATTTCCATCCTGAATGAAAGTAATCAGGCTATCGTCATTTTATATCTCGAAGATCTGCCGTACAAAGAAATAGCAACGATCACCGGTTTAACTGAAAACCATATCGCTGTAAAAATGAAACGAATAAGAAAAACCTTACTCGAGTGTATAACCTCTAAAATCAGATAAAATGCTGGACCAAGAATTAAAGGAAATCTGGAAAAACTCTCCTGAAACAGAAAAGATAAAATTCGACCTCTCCAGGTTGATGATTGATCTAAATAACAAGATGAATACGATTGAAAAAGCTATCATCAAAAGAGATATCAGAGAAATAGCAGCCTCTGTGATAGCCATTCCCATTTTTGCATTCCTTGCTTATGAAGTCCCGTTTCCTATTGCTAAAGTTGGGTTTCTTCTAAGTATAATAAGTTTCGTGTGGTACATATTTAAGCTTAGGAAAAACAAAAAGAATAAGCACCCGATTCTTATGACTTCATCTTTCCGGGAACAACTCAAGGTACAAAGTGAGAACATGACCCAGGAAGCACAGTTATTAAATACCGTTGCTTATTGGTACCTCCTTCCTTCTTTCGTTCCATATACAATATTGGTTTTGGGCTTAGGAGACCCTTCAGGATATAATTGGTCTAATGTGATTGCTGATAATCTTTTGCCTCTATCCTTGACCTATAAACTAATTCTGATACTTCTGGCAGCCACAATATATTCGGGGATACTCTGGCTCAACAAGGTAGTAGTAAGAAAAACTCTGACGCCAATTATTGATGACATCGAAAAAGTGCAGCTTGAGTTGGAGAGTGATGAATAACATCTTTTAGTTTATAGATAAATTCTAGAATAGAGTATATTTTCCGAATACATCAAAGAGACACAAGGAGATTGAATGAATAAGATTGTTTACTACGTAGCAACATCCCTCGATGGATACATATCAGGACCTAATGACGACATCAGCTATTTTGCACATGAAGGTAGTGGGGTTGATACCTACTTAAAGGATTTATTGACCTTTGAAACGGTGATTATGGGAAGAAAAACGTATGAATTCGGCTTTCAGTTTGGGCTTAAACCCGGGCAACCAGCCTATCCACATATGGAGCATTTCATCTTTTCTGAGTCCTTGAATATCGATGAGTTACACGAAGCGGTTCATATCGAAAAAGCCGCTATCCATAGAATTAAAGAGATCAGAAAGCAGTCTAACACTGATGTTTATCTATGTGGTGGTGGAGAATTTGCAGGGTGGCTCCTCGATAACGGTATGATTGATCAGCTCAAACTTAAGATCAATCCTATTCTACTTGGCGGAGGCACAAAGCTATTTGGATCATCTAAAACGGCAGTAAAATGGATTCTGAAGGAAAACCAGACATTTGATGAAGGACTCCAAATTGCTACTTACGAATTAGAATAAATCGTTGAAAGCTAATGAAACAAGCCTTAGACATTACGATACTAAAGTTAGAAGAAAACCAATTGGATCAGTTTATTGAAGTGATCAGGTTGTTTGAAAATGTTTTCGAAATGGAGGATTTTTCTATCCCGGAAAATGATCATTTAGTAACACTCCTTTCAAAAAAAGATTTCTTTGTATTCACTGCCCTGCTGGATCAAAATATAGTAGGCGCTTTAACTGTTCATGTCCTCCCACAATATTATTCCGAGAAGCCACAGGCCTACATCTATGACCTTGCCGTTGATACCACTTACCAAAGACGAGGGATCGGAAGAAAGCTCATAGCTACAGTAAATGAGTATTGTGAAGAAAAAGGTTTTGAAGAGGTTTTCGTTCAGGCAGATAAAGCGGATGATTATGCCCTGGATTTTTACCGTTCTACTAGCCCAGCCAGAGAAGATCCGGTTGTTCACTTCTCTTATACTCTCAATGAGAAGGGCTAGAAAATTAAAGCCACCCTTCTGCTCTTTCAATACTCCAGAAAATAGCCACATGATTGTCTGGGATAATCCCATCCTTAATACGATCCGGGATAGAATTGCTAAGCTCGGGCTTTTGATACCTATATATTGGAGTAAATACTAATCCCTTCCATTCAAATACTTCTCCATACATCATTTCCGGCCAGATATTAAATACATAAGTGAATGAGGAAGGTTCAGACATCACATACCGAATATCCAGTTCGTCTAACTTCACTCTCAGCTTTTCTTCAAATCCTTCTTCGTATCTCTCGAATCGGGAAGCTATTGTATAAGAACTATGAATACGCTCGAAATCTATTTCGCTATAATACCATGCAATGGTTTGGTCAAACCATACATTTCCTTCTTCTTCTAAATTCTCCTTCAAGTGCAGCCCAACAGTTCTTGAAGGATCATCCTTGAATGGGAGGAAATAAAAAACCGGTGTTTGTAGAACTAAAATCACAATAGAAAAAACTACAGTCTTCAAACTCAGTTTTTCAAAGAATTCTTTTGAAACCGTTCCATACAAGCAACCAAGTATCACACAAGCCATGGGCAAAGTTATTATGAAATACTTCGGCTCCGGGTAGGAATAAAACCTAAACTGCATAATGAATATGAAGATCCAGTCAAAAATAAGAACCAAGGCAACCGGCACTAAAATGGTTTTCACCTTCTGAGTATTCTCTTTAAATACTTTTTTGAAAAATGATGGGGCGATCGTAATAATAAATAGCAATGGAAAAGCCTGGATAATAGATAGGATTGGTAGATACCATTTCCCTAATTCCCTCCCCTTTTGAAGCTGGAATAAATGAGTCCATGTTGAACCAAGGCTCCGTTCTGAAATCCACCAGAAGAACTCTCCTGTCTGGGAATAACACCAGGCACCCCAAACTAACAATCCGCCTACAGCTCCCAAAAGCATATAAACAGCGGGTTTCCATTCTTTTTTTACAAGTAAATAAGCTCCAAACAAAGCTAGTAAGAGTGTGACTTCATTTCTTGTTAATACCCCGATAAATACCACTGGTATCAACCATATCCATTTTTTGCTTTGCCACAAATGCATCGAAAGCAAAATCAAAAAACCACTTAGAATCTCTGGTGTATTGATATTACTATATGCGATATGCCAGGGAAGTATAGCCAAACATAAACCAGCCAGCACCGCTACCTTTCTTTCAGCTACTTTTTGCACCGTACTTGTAACCAAAGCAGCACTAAAGGAACCAATTACTATATTCATTAAATGTGGCACAAAAAGATCGTACCGATTAAATATGAGCATGAAAAAAGCGGATAGATATCGATAAAAGGGCATCCACACTACCTCCCTCCCACTGAAATCACTATACACCCAGTCATTGGCTATCGTCGCCTGGGCAATGTAGATATTATGAAAAGCATCACCCCAGTAGTCGGGAATGTTAAACGATAAATACACCAGGCGTACTATTAAAGCCACACCAAATACCAGCCAGAATCCAGGTATTTTTTCTAAAACTTGTTTGATCTCTTCTTTTTGCAATGCTTTTTTATTTTCTCTTAAACAGGCAGGTAAACTTAGCAATAATTTAGATGTCGAAGTTTATATTTTAGCGAAAATATCGTGAATAAATTGGTATCTATTCTTATGTTAATTCCGATGTACAGTTAAAAGAATTGGATCTACTCATACATGCTTAGTGGTCGATATTTAATCTTTGTTTCAGTATCGACGCTTTTGTCTGTACTTATTATGGTAGTTAGTTCTACCGAATATATTTCGTGGTCGGTCTGGGCCCAGAATTTAACTCCTGGTATGTCCCTTATCGCTGTTAAGATATTCGGAAACGCTTTTTTTGCGAACCTGATACTCTGCTCAATATCAGGAATAATTGCCTTCTCCTTTTTCCAAAGAGGTCAGGAACTTAAAAACATCCTATTCTATCTCGCAGGGCTTTTGGCTTTATTAGCAACCAGCCATTACTTAGCTATTCGAAATATTAAAGAGTTCCACCTGGTAATAGCCCTATTCCTTTTGGCGCTCCAAATCCCAGTGTACAGACAACTATTCAATGTACCTGAGCAATACTCTCGAAATACGGCTTCAAATAGACAGCTCTTAAAACAGGCGTTTATATGGATGAGTATCGTACTTGTTTACGGAATGACTTCATTCTATTTCTATTTCGAACATCCACAGCAATTGCTACCATTGAATTTTGAGAAGTATGGAGTTCAGAGCCAACTCTACCCATTCCTGTTACATTTTTCTGTATTAGGAAACTTCGCACTCCTTACGCTTGCATTGATTTTTCTTAGCAAAAAGCTCTCTTCTTACCTCCGTACCGACTTCCTGAAGACAGCTCTAGAAACATTCCTGTTCCTACTCTTCATTTCACTTATACTCCAGGGGATTTTAAGCCGACTCTATTATGAAATAGAGATCACTGAATCGAGATACATCCTCCAACTGCTCCCATTATACCTTCCGATAGTCTTTCTTCCTTTAGTACTTTCGGTTTTATTAGGTGTAAAAGAGGAAGTCACTGACAGCAAGTTGAGTATTCCTTTATTAGCCATGTATGTAATTGGAAGTTTACCTCTCAAGCTTCTCTATAGAGTTCTCCCGGAAAAAAGTCGAACTAAGACTGTCTGGAACATTGGATTGGTATTTCTAAGTCTGTGTTATTTTGGTTTTACGATCTTCATATTCAGAGGGCTTCTGTTTGATCCCTGGTTCACGGTCCTGTCACCTATCAAGGGTTTTGTATTCGCACTTTCAATCTGGATTGGGGCAACACTCTTATTGGTTTCGGCACTCAAGTCAGAACTATTAAAGTTTAGTATTCCAACCGGAGTTCAATTTATAGGAATCGCGGTTGTCCTGGTATCCTGTGTTCTTATTCCTCGAAATTTTCATAAAAACCCGGGCTTAAAAGGTCTGCTAACTCATTATGCTGAGTCGGTCAAAATTTCTTTGGACGGGTTAAAAACATTCTACCCTGAATCCATCAACTCAAGCGTGCTTAAAAGCGGACAGAATGCAAAGGTTAATACAACCTATAGTATAAGCCCAACCCCTCTACCCTTTTCTAAAACAGGGGAAGAAGTGTTAAATGACTCCGTCTCCTACATATATATTATGGCTGATGCAATGAGGGGCGATTTCTTCGAAGGCCGGTTTACCGATTATGATAACCTTTATCCATTTATGAATAATTGGATGGCTGAAGAAGCCGTTTGGTTTAAAAATGCTTACAGTCAAAGTAACGGGAGCTATATAGGAATCCCAGCTCTCTTCGGATCTCATGCCAACCGAAGTATTCTAAAACCAAGTTCCAAAGAAGAAAACAGATTCTTCAGAATGCTGGAAAAAGATGGGGTTAAAGATATTTATAGTATCGAGGGGAATAGCCTGGGTAATCTTTTTCCAGATGATATAGAAGTCACTTCCATTGGCAAAGTACCCGAAGACTTTGATGCTTTCGATAGAAATGTAACTGCAATGGAATTGTTGGATAAGCTCAAAATTGCTTTCGAGACAAGAGAGCCAAGCGATCCATTCTTCGGTTTTTTACTTTTGATGGACACCCATAACGACTACGCTCCTAAAGAGGGTTTCCCTGATTATGGTAACCGACCTGTTGACCTGTATGCTCATAATATCCATTATGTGGATTATTTCATGAGCGAACTGGTTGCCTGGTTAAAAGAGATTGGTAAATATGATAACACTGTTATAATTTTGACTTCTGATCATGGTGAAGAGTTTAAAGAGCATGAATCTACACTCCATGGACATAATTTCTTTGAAGAGGTTCTTCGTGTACCAATCATAATGAGGCTACCTAATATTTCCCCAAAAGAGATTGAGACTCCCGTTCTAAACAGTGACATCTTCCCCACCATTGCCACCCTTCGTGGGTATGATGTAAGCTCACATTATGGATTTCCTCATTTAGGAATAGATCAAAGTGAATTCGTTTTAGCAGGAGAAACAACTAGTACAGCTGACAGGGATATGCTCCTTATTTCAAGTCAAAACACAAAACATGCCTTACTCAGGGATGGCAGATATAAATTAATCTACTGGCCTCGCTTTGAATCTTATGTTTTTTATGACCTTGAAGAAGACCCAATGGAAATGGATAACAGAATCCAGGAAAATGCTGAACTTGCAAAGGAAATGCATGAGAAAATGTTGGAGCTTATTACACTTACTAGTGGTGAGACATATGCGAACACCTGGCCTTTTGAGTGACAAAACATAATCCTCTGGTTTCTTTGTATGTTCATGGAAACCTTACTACTATCAAAGATTGAATTTTTTATTTGTCGTACTAAAGAAACTAACGAGTCAGTTAACATAGTTTGAATGGATAACTTTACAGGGGATACAAAAGAACCTATTAAATCGATTTCTGCCGACGTAGAAAAGAAATTAATAGCTGCTATACTACCTAAAATTCCACTTTGGCTTAAAGGTCGTCATCTAACAATGATGAGCATCCCTTTATCTATCGGTATAACAGCTACAGGTTTTTACGCTCAGTTTGATTTCAGCTGGTTATGGGTATCCTGCATTTTAATCGTTTTGCATTGGTTTAGTGATTCACTAGATGGAGCTATTGGAAAACTCCGGAAAGAAGGTGTTGCAAGATGGGGATTTTATATGGATCACTTTATGGATTACGTGTTCCTGACTTGTATTATCATTGGATACTCATTTCTATTTTCGGGGTTTAACAAAGAACTGATACTTCTAATTATTCCTGTTTCGACTGGGTTTATGATAAACAGCTTTCTTCAGTTCGGAGCTACTCAGAAATTCGAAATTGCTTTCTTCGGTGTAGGCCCTACAGACTTGCGTATTTTTTGCATTATCCTGAATATTTTGATCATAAATTTAGGAACCAACTTCATTGAAACAGGCCTGCCCTATGTTTTTATCTTCCTTATTCTGATTTTGATTATTACGGTTTACAATACTCAAAAAAAAATCAAAGCAATAGACGACATGTTTCCAGAATAACTTAATTCAACTTATCAATTCATGAAACTCTCCCTCCTCTTTTTCTCCTTATTTCTATTCTTCTGTTCAAAGCCTAATAAAGAAGACTCTGTCAGTTCAGCTAAAACTACGATTACATTGAATGCTTTAAGTGACTTTGAATTAGTATCGGAAGAAGGTTTTGGCATTGGTTATAAAGACCTGGATCGAGAGGTTTTAGCAATTGATGCTGAACAGTTTAAAGATGTTTTTGCGATAGCTGAACATACTTTTAAAGAAGAAACCAGTATATATGACATTAGCTTTTTCAGTATGGTTGAGACAGACGGCGAGTCTAGCTACCGTGTGCTTGTAGATCAGGTACTTATTGGAGAGCTCCAAAACCTCGAATCAGAGGTAGACTTTGAACTATTTGAATTCAGCCTTGAAAATGTCTCGATTAAAAATGGTCAAAGCATTCGGGTTGAATTTAATTCCCATTCCAATAGTAAAATCCCCGAAGGAGATGGTTTTGCCTATTCCCGGGGAAGATGGAAAAGTATGGAATTAACATCTTCAAACTAGTCTCTTGAAAATTCACATTTTCGGAGCTTCGGGTTCCGGTACAACAACTCTTTCCAACGCGTTGGAATCAGGATTAGGCTTCACACATTTAGACATTGATCATTATTACTGGGAGAAAACTGACCCTCCTTTCCAAGAGAAAGTACCTTTTGAGAAAAGAAACCGTCAGCTTACTGAAGAATTTGAGCGATTAAACAAAGTTGTTGTTAGCGGTTCCCTCGTTAGCTGGGGAAAATCCTGGCATTCAGCTTTCCGTTTAGGTGTTTTTCTCCATGTGCCAGCCGATATCAGGATGAAGAGATTACGAGAAAGAGAATTTGAGCGATATGGAATAAAACTTTATCACGATAAAACCATTCAAAAGAACTCCAATTCCTTCCTGGAATGGGCTTCTAAATATGACGATCCTTCGTTTGATGGCAGAAATATTACCCTTCATCAAAACTGGATAAAAGAGCTTGTGTTTCCTGTTCTAAAAATTGAGGGTGATACAAGCGTTACGGATAGAGTGAGGCTCATTTCCAAAAAAATAGAATCATTAAGGTAAAATGGGAAATTTTCCCACGAAAATTGAGCTAAAAGCGCAAAAAAGCGCTTTAATTATTAGTTGAAACGCAGTAGGTTAAGCCATTCTTTAGGAAAGAAACTCATCGAAACCTTAACTAACCAACTTTAATACATGGAAATCGCATTAAATAGAAACAGACTCTTCCTGGGTAGCTGTCTTGCTTTGATTGTTACCTCCCTTTCTTTCGCCGTTAGAGCTCAAATTGAAGGCGTTTTTGGAATGGAATACGGTTTAACTGCTGAAGAAATCGGATGGGCATTTGGGCCCGCTTTCTGGGGATTCACTATAGCTATGTTTGCTGGTGGATTGATCATAGATATTGTTAAAACCAAAAAAGTAATCTGGGCTGCATTTTTTCTTCAACTTATTGGTCTTGTGATCTTGCTTACTGCCAGGGATAAAACCATGCTTTTTGTATCAAATGTATTTATTGGATTAGGAAACGGTTGTGTGGAAGCAGCTTTTAATCCGCTTATAGCAACAATCTATCCAGATGCTAAAACAAAAATGCTGAACAAATTTCATGTATGGTTCCCTGGAGGTATTGTACTGGGCGGACTTCTTGCATTCTTGTTGATTGACACTCTTGGATTAAGCTGGATTATTTTGGTTGGTCTCTTATTTATCCCACTCCTGGCTTATGGATACCTATTCCTGGGACAAGAAATTCCAGAGACAGAACGTGTTGCCAGTGGTGTTTCATATAAAGACATGCTTAAAAATGTTTCGGCTCCCTATACGATTATTTTGATTGTATCAGTAATGATTCTGTTTGCTTCTGTTCCGAGCCTTAGTATCGATTTCTCTTCAAATATCACATACTTCGTTGTTGCAGGCTTTTTAGCTCTCATTGCTATTGAAAGCAAAGTGGTAAATAAAATGAGCCTCCTTTTCCCTTTTATCTTCATCTGTATGTTCCTTACAGCAAGTTCAGAGCTAGGGACTAATCAATTTATCAATGCCTTACTTACGGAAGGTGGAGTTAACCCAATTCTAATTCTGGTATTGATTACTGGTATTATGGCTGTTGGTAGATATTTTGCAGGCCCGATCATTCACCGCCTAAATCCATCAGGTGTTCTGCTTGGCTCTGCTATCCTTTCAACTATTGGTTTATACTTACTTAGCACCGTTTCCGGTGTTGGCCCAACACTTGCTTCTGCTGTAGTGTTTGCTCTTGGTATCTGCTATTTCTGGCCAACTATGATTGGTTTTGTTGCGGAATATGTGCCTGAAAGTGGTGCTCTTGGTTTGTCAATTATGGGAGGAACCGGAATGGTTGCTACTTCTTTGATTCTTCCTATTATGGGGGCTTCAATTGATACCGAAGGCCCACAAGCAACATTAGGTTATATGACTATTCTCCCTGCAATTTTAGTAGTTCTCTTTGTTGGGCTATATTTTTACATGAAGAAAAATCATACTGCCGAAGAAAGTCACTAAACTATTTTTTTTGAATTTTCAAAGGCAGGTACTATGAAGTATCTGCCTTTTTTTATTTGATTATAACATGCTCTCAGAAATAAAAAAATTACGTCAGGAACTACATAAATACCCTGAACTATCAGGACAAGAGATATATACTGCTAAACGGATTAAAGAGTTTATATCAACTCATCATGACACTGAAATCATAGATGAAATTGGTGGTCATGGTTTAGCTGCTGTCTATTCTTACCCAAATGCTGGCCCAACTATAATGATCAGGTGTGAGCTTGATGCCCTCCCTATTTACGAGCACAACACATTTGATTATAAATCTACTAAGCAAGGTATTTCTCACAAATGTGGCCATGATGGGCATATGGCAATAGTAGCTGGTTTAGTTCTCTGGCTAAGAGATCAAAGCTTTGACTCAGGTACAGTTATTATGCTTTTCCAGCCTGCGGAAGAAACTGGTAAAGGAGCTTATAAAATGCTTAATGATAAAAAGTTTAAAAATATTCATATCGATTATGCCTTCGCCTTACATAACCTACCTGGTGAACCTCTGAACTCCATTATAACTTTGAATAATTATTTCTCTGCTACAGTACAGAGTTTAGTAATTCAATTAGCTGGCAAAGAATCACATGCTTCTGAACCGGAAAATGGTAATAACCCTTCCCTTGGGATCGCGAAAATCATTCATAAACTTTCGAATCTAAATATCATTGATCCTTATCAGGAAAATTTCGCTATTCTAACTCCTGTGCATATTAATATGGGTGAAAAGGCATATGGTGTTTCGCCCGGATATGGAGAGTTACACTATACCCTGAGAACCTGGTCTGAAACTGAAATGGATCAACTTAAAGAGAACGTACGATCTATCTTGTCTGAGCTTTGTGAGAAGTATCAACTCGAACTGGAACTGGATTGGTTAGAGTATTTTCCAGCAGTTAAAAACGATAAAAAGTGTAATGAGCTTATTGTAAACGCAGCTAAACAAAAAGAGCTTAAGATCATTGAGCGCTCATTTC
>JAYMFV010057495.1:0-10748 GCA_036784875.1 Internoretia fryeana | reverse complement strand
TGCGGAATCATGATGCGGGACGTGGAGACTCCGCTGATTTCGCCACCCACACCGACGCATACATGTTTTTTTCAGCCGCGTGTGGGGCGCAGGGGGGGGGCACCACCATCAACATGTTGTGTGTATTCCTCATGGCGAAACCGCCGAAAGAAAGGGTGACTTTTTTTTGGCTTTTTCCTGCCCGGGAAACCAGCTCCCTCGACGTCATCTGTAAATTTAGTCCGCCCATTCGCACTAATTTAGGGACCCTGAAACAGCAGTTATTGTGATGAAGTGGTGTGTTATGTTTTAGCGTATTTGTGTGCCGCCCGCAGCGGCGTTCAACGAATGGCGTCTCCCCTCGGCCTTTGCCGCGAGGGCACGCTTCAGCTGTATCGCGCTTCTTCCAGTTTTTGTCAGAGGGGAGGAGGGAGGAATGTTGCCAAGCAAATTGTTTTTATTTTTTATTTTATTTTACTTCAAAGAACTCTATTTTGAAAACACGCGGAGACTCTCTCTCTGTCTTCTTTGGGGCATCAAAGATATCAGCTAGGTAAGGGTTAGTACTCTCTCGCCGTGTGGAGGGTTCGATCCCTCAACCTTCTGCGGTAACAGTGGTCCTCCTGGAGCAACAGCCGTGGGTATGGGTAGCGGTAGAACACGCTAGACAAGTGACAGAGAGCCTTGGGAAGAGGCGACAGAGATCTCGGATGAGATGGAGAAGTGAGAAGTGACAGGAGGGGGCGAGGGGCAGTCCACAAGACTGCGCCAACGCAGAAACAGAGGCCACGTAGCAGCCGGTCAGACACCAGTCTGGGCTTACGTGGCGACAGCTGACAACATCCCGCTGAGAGGCGGGGCGAAACTCACGCTCATACAAGGAGCGGTGTATTAGACTTGTATGCGCACGCGCGCATGTGCGACGTTCCGAGGAACGTCGTACGGAAGAACATTCTCCAAGTAGGTGTGCAGGTTCACAGTGAGACCGGGTACTCACATCACCCCCCAGTTTTGGTGGTGTTAGAGCGCTCACTCCACCAAAAACTCGATAGCGAGGAGTACCGGTTAGCTGAGGTATCACAGCCTACTTACACTTGGGATTTACTCCAAAAAATGCACCGAGTGTTGACATCATTCTAACGTAAGAATGTGCAGGAGGGACATGGCGTGACAGCGCCGAAAATAAAATGGGACAGGTACCGATTTGAGTTTGTTTTCTTTCCCGCAAGTATAGGATACTAAGGGGTGCGACAACTGTGGCTGTTTTGCCACTCGTGGTGTCGATTCCAGGATTGACAATAGGTGTGACAGGGTTGGAGTGACAGAAGAAGTACTTGGTCGTAATCGCAGATGACAAGAGACTGCGGCCTGCAGGGCGGGTGACAAGTACAGAGGTGGCACATACAACGTACAGTATATATGTGCTTGCGCGCGTAAATCATGAACATGGTGTTCATGCCGGTACATCCTGGGTGATTGTGTGCTGAGCAACATGGACGCATCGTGGCCAAACTACAGGATGCGTCCCATTAGCACGGACAGTGTTGGGACAAAATATTAATAATTTTCCATGGCGGACAGACAGTAGCCGTCGTAAAGCGATCGGACCAAGAGGAACCAACCATCTGGTAGGCTGATAAGAGCTCTTGCGCATATAAAATGCGGGTTGGCGACCAAAAGGAACGGTCGTGAACGAGGCATGGGACACATGTATGACAGTCGTGATGCAAACAGGCGGAATTCCAGACCGATATTGCCGTCCTTTCCTGAGGGTGGGACACAAAAACTCTCCTCGGGAAAGTCACACAACGACAAATTTATCTCGAACCGGACCCACTCGCCCCTATTGGGAACGAGGGTAGTGTGCGATGAGACGAGGACGTGTGGTGTCCATAAAAAAAAATATGTTGGTTTTATCGTTTTATTATTAACACCCATTCTACCATACCAACCCCCCCGTGGCGAGAGCGCCGTAAAACAGCAAACGTACAGGAACGTGAATACTACTTGGTAATTACCTGAAGTGGTGCCGTGACACGCTAAATACAATAACCAAGGTAATTATGCAAGCTACGAAAAGCAACGCGAAAGATCGAGCCGGGCTTGCTCACGTGGCGTGGGACTGTCGAGTGACGACCACGTACGGGAGTAGGTAGGCTGGTTGGTACGCGTGGTCAACAAGATAGCGCATATTTGCAAAGAAAACAAATAACATAAAAATAAACGAAAGAAAACACCAACCGAGGACACAGCACAGAGAGGCAAAAGACACGTTGTTGGTGGCGGCAGTGGGTTTTGGGCGGAAAATGACAAGGTGGTACCCATCTTATTGGCAGTACGAGTGCTCTTGCGCATATAAAGATGCGGGGTGTCCACGTATGTACATGCACCGAACCAAACTCACTAGGACGCAACCAACAAGGACTGAACATACATGATACAGAAGCGCGCTCAACTAGAGCAACGCTGGTTGAATTCACGGAAACCGTGTGGCCCATTCAACGCGTGCGCGGTACGTCGCACTTTCGACAAAACAAACAAACAAACAAACAAAGGACAAGGGAAGCCATGCGGGTATCGATACCCAAGTAGAGACGTTCTACTGTTGTACTGCCGGCGCAGTAAGACATATCGTCGATGCGACACTAGCATGTTGGCGCCGGACATCGGCGGTTGCAATACCGATGCGAGAGAAACGTTGCACGGAGGTGCTCGTTGGTGTGCACAGACAAGCCGTTTCATGCTAGGGGACAGTGGCCGGTTTGCGGCGGGGTGTCCGCCGGGGCGGAGAGAATGCTGAGGGGTCCCGAGATAGGGTTTCGGCACGGTAAGAGGCGATCATTTCCCAACATTGGGGAATCACGCGGTAGTGACGCCACACGCTAAGCTGGGGAGGATAATCCTTGAGCTTGAGGTGGTACTGGAAGTTATCCAGCGAACCGGCGCCCACCCCCCGTTTGTGGCTATCGATACCTAACCGTGTACGGTCCGATAGTGACTTTGGAGGTGGTGCCGTCTAGGTCGGGGACAGGTAGTGTTGTCCCTAAGAACATATCGTCAAGCCCGTCGAGGTCGGGGACAGGGGACGATGTGCGGGCAACATACTTTTTCATACGACCTAAGTGGACCGTTGTTTCCGTTGTTTCGTTACTCTTGGAGACACGGTAAATAACCGGGGAGAGTTGTGCTCGGACAGTGTACGGCCCATGCCTAGGGCTGATGAGCTTGGGGTTGGGTCCGTCGGTTACGGTGTATGGGCGATGGATTAAAACCTGGTCGCCGAACGTGAAACTAGGGAAAGACAGCTTCTCATTTTCGGCCGCTTGTTTGTCCGTGCGTTGTTTGAGATTGCGACGGGCTAACTCGTATGCCAGCTGTAGGTTTTCTACCGTACGGCGGGAGTAATCGAGTTGACTCTGCGGGGCAGTTGTGGCGGGGACACCGAGAATGAGATAGACAGGGAGTTTAGCTGCGCGCCCAAACAGGAGGTAGTGGGGCGTTTCCTCCAACGTTTTGGAGTATGCGGTGTTATGCGCGAGCTGGACAAAAGGCAACAATTCCGCCCAGTTATCGCAGGCCAGGTTACTGTACATGGCAAGCATATTGTGGACGGTACTGTGTACGCGTTCGAGGACAGAATTCCCCTGCGGGCGGTATGCTGCAGTGCGAGTTTTCTTGTACCCGAAGACAGATTGCAATTCTTTGACAAGTTGGTTTTCGAACTCCCTCCCTTGGTCAGAATGCAATGTTTCTGGAGGGCCGAAGACCGAAAATACACGGTCGACGAGATTTCGGACGACAGTGGTGGCTTCTTTGTTTTTGATTGGTATGAGGATGACAAATTATAATGGATACTGATGAGGTCGTACAGTGAAGTTATTTCCCGAAGAAGTCGTTTGATGAGGTCGTACAGTGAAGTTAATCCCCGAAGAAGTCGTTTGATGAGGTCGTACAGTGAAGTTAATCCCCGAAGTTCTTGATCTTGTCCAGAAGGAATTTGAGACGATGTTTGTTGAGGTGCTTCGTACCGATGTCCGCCAGCTGATATTCCGTGGGAATATAGTGGATCGATATGCTGCCATCCTTGACCAGCTCGCGAATGTAGAAGAAGCGTAGAGCAATGTGCTTCGTACGAGAGCTGTATGTGCGGTTGCCGATCACGTGGAGCGTGGCCGTATTGTCAATGTGTAGAGGTACTTGCCCGAAGTCTCCTCCACAGCCTAGCTCAGCCATCATGTTCGAACAGAAGACCGCTTCCTTCATCGCCAGTGCCGCAGCTACCAGCTCGGCTTCCATCGTGGACATGGCCGTCAGGCTCTGAATCCCTGTCTTGAAGCTCACGGGGGCCTTGGACAACATGACGAGATAACACGACGTCGATTTTCCGTTGTCCGGGTTGTTGCCCCAGTTTGCATCCGAAAACGCGGTGAGCTTGAAGCCTCCTTTCTTGTAGACGATCTTAAAGTCCGTGGTCCCGGCTAGGTACCGCAGGAGGTGCTTTGCTGCGCCCATGTGGGCTTTCGAAGGGTTGGACATTGCCCGCGTTAGCTGAATCGTGCTGTACATGATATCGTAGCGCGTGATCTGTGCTAGGTACATGACTGAGCCAGTTATGGCTTGGTACCGTTGCGTCTCTTCCTTGTCAAGAAAAGTCCCCTCCGGCTGCTTCGTTGACAGCTCCGCACCAACACCTGGAGTACTCACGGGGTTGCAGCTCCCCATGCCAAACCGTTCAAGAACGGCCTTGGTGTAGTTCTCCTGGCAGATGGAGAGCGTTCCGTTTTCGCGGTCACGCATAACTTGCATGCCCAGAACAAGCGATACATTTCCCATGTCCGACATCTTGAACTTGCTCATTAACTTTCCTTTGACAGTCTCGATCCGCTGGAGGTTACCTCCGACGACGAGAAGGTCATCCACATAGAGAGTGATGATCATGACCGTGTTGTCGTGGTCGTATATGTAGATGCAGGGGTCGGATTTGAGCGGAACAAACCCGAGTTCAACCAGACTCGGGTCGATGGTCTTCCACCAATTCTGAGGGCTTTGGGCTAGCCCGTACAGGCTCTTTCCCAGCTTCAACACGAATCGAACTCCTTTCTTGTCCGTGGTCTCAAAGCCAGGTGCCATCTCAACGAAGACGTCCTCCTCGATGTCAGCGTATAGGAAAGCAGTTTTCACGTCTAGCTGGATGACTTCCCAGTTACGTTCCACAGCAATGGCAAGCACCATCCGGATGCTCTGAATCCTGCAGACAGGAGCGAAGGTACCGTAGCAGTCCCTTCCTTGCACTTGGTTCCAGCCTTGGGCCACCACGCGCGCTTTGTACGTTTTGTCTGCCTTCATCTTGAAGACCCACTTTGTTCCAATAACTTTCGTCCCAAGAGGAACGTCCGAGCGAGGTACAAGGGTGTAAACGTTTAGGTCTTGAAGGCTTTTCATCTCCTTGTCCATCGCCGCTTTCCACAGCTGCGCTTCCGGTAAATCCATTGCCTCCTTGAAGGTGTTCGGAATAGTCTGAGGTTTCTCCCCCTCCGAACGACTTTGGAGTTGCCGGTTGGTTGCAGCGTAGGCGTACTCGACGTAGTTGTGGTTGCCGTCGTAGTGTGCGACATCAGGAAACTCCCCCTGCGCGTAGTTTGCCAGCCTTTTTAGTTCATTAATAGTCTTGGCTGAGGGTGTTTTCGCAGCAGCACGAGTAGTACGGACTGAAAGCGTTCCTGCAGACGGACGAGAAGTGGAGGCTGAAGGCGCCGCTCCCGCAGAAGAGCCAGCAGCGGCGGGGGCAGGAGTATCGCCGCTACCTACCGGGCTAGCAGGAGTACCGTGGAGATCACGCTCGGTGGTCTCGCGAATTTGCTCGACGAGATCGATTGTCGAGGCTTCGGCAGTCGTGTTGTCGACGGGGGGCGTACGAGGGTTAATGTAAGGGCGCGAAGTGTAGTTGCGCACATCGCGCACAAGATCATCCTCCTTGTCGTACGTGAATTTCCCCTCGTCGAAACCACTCTCCGAGTCCAGGTCCGGTTCAGGCATGACGGACGGCGTCTCGATGAAGATCACGTTCCGGCTCTCGCGTACATTCCGCTTCTCCGGATTGTAGATGCGAAACGACGTGCTGTCCATGCTGTACCCGACGAGACGACCTTCCCAGGCGCGAGGGTCCAGCTTCTTGGTGTGTGTTTCCACGTGTACGAACGCTCTGGCGCCGATGGCCCGCAGGTGTCCAAGGGACGCCTCCTTGCCGTATAGAGTTTTGTATGGCGTCGCGTTGCTCAGGGCGGAGTGTGGAACCCGGTTCCGCAGGTAGACAGCTGTCTGCATCAGCTCCCCCCAAAGGAAGTGCGGCAGACCGGAATCTGCCAGTAAGCACCGAACAACGCCGGACAGCGTCCTGCCGATACGCTCGTTTGCACCAATCTGCTGCGGAGTATTAGTGGAAGCAAATTCTAGTTTCACGCCGATATCGCGACAATATTTGCGGAACTCCAGAGCCGTGTTCTCTGTACCTTTGTCCGTCCGAAGGCGGTGGAGGCGCCACCCATCCGGTATCACTGAAGTTTGAACGAACAGCTTGAGAGAGTCGACGGTGTCCTCCTTCGTCTTGAGCAGGACGATTTCAGCCCACTTAGTGTGTTGATCAACGAACTTGTTGGCGTATTTGTAACCACCCAACGCCTCAGGGGTGATGGGTCCCATGAGATCTGAGGTGACGAGCTGGAAAGGACGCTGGACGTCGTTAGACGCCCGTTTGGGGTGGGCTTGTTGTGCACTTTTCCCGATAGCACAGACATCACAGGCAGCCACATCCCCGTCGTACTCGACGCCGTTGTTTGGCACCCCACGCAGGACCGCCATACTCTTTCTGTTGATATGCCCCATGCGGCGATGCCACAGATCCGCAGATTCGGCGCGCATAGCCTTACCGGCAAAAGCGCCAGTCAGGTCTATGCAGAAGGAGTAGAGCACCTGATCGTTCCCAAGCCGCTCCATCGGCAGAACGAAGCTCCCCATTTCCAGCCGCGGCCGAACAGGGTCGAAGATCGCCACCACACCCGTGACAGCTGACGCCGCAACAGAGAAAAGGTTCCTCCCAAGACCAGGTACCACAATCGCGGAGAATGCGACCAGTTGCTTATGTCCACTTGCATCGGTGACGTGGCCGTGGACAGTGCCCTTCGCAATACCTTCAAGAAGGTGTTGCCCGGCAGTGACGATCTTGTAGGGAACGTCGAGAGAGGAGTAGTCGCTCATGAATCCCCTCAAACCAGGAGTGAGTAGGGGGTCGAGAAAGTGACCCGATGCACCGCTATCCACCATCACCGTAATGGAAGAAACAGCTTGGGTGCCGTGACTCGCACGCGCCACGTCGAGAGATGTCGCCATGTACGTCTCACCAAACTCAGAAAAGAGCCCCGGAGAGGGCCCTTGTTGTGGCTTGAGCAGTTCCGAAGGAGGTGGGCCAAGGTGAATTACGGACGCTGCGGCCACAGGTGGGTTCGCGGAAGCTGCTGCTCCCGCAGATACAGATGCCCCGACGGCAGGGTAAGAGAAACCGAACGTGGGCGTGTCCGGATCGTCCTCTCGGGCGAGGTGAGCGCTCCCGACGTTAGCGAAGTTAGCCTGCGCAGGTTTCTTCTGCGATTGCTGCTTTTGACACTCAGCGTCGCTGTGCTTCGTCGTCCTGTGCAAGGAGCACCACTTCGGGGGAGGATCACCACCCCCGACCTTCTTCCACGCTTTCTTGCCCCGTGGCCGGTTCGATTGCTGCTTCTGTCGCTGGGGGCATTTGTTTCGGTAGTGCCCGTACTCATGGCAGTGATGGCATTGGACGCCGGCGGACCCAGCCTGCATAGCCACTCCACGGCCCGAAATGGACAGCTTCGACGACCTTCTCGAAAGATCGTCGATGTACACGTTGGTGACTGTCGACTGTATCTCAGCCAGGCCGAAGGTATCATCCCTGTGGTAGGTCTGCCGGACGAATTCGTATTCCTTCGGCAAACCTCGGAGAAGGATGTCCTCGTAGCTCTCGTCGGAAATTCTCTCCCCCATGTCCGCGAGGCGAAGTCGATTGTCGTGTAAAGTAGCGAAGAAATCGATAGGGTTCCCTCCCGGTTCCATGACGGTGTTGAAGAGGCTCTCGCGGCAGGCGCGACGGTTTTCCTTCGTGTTGCCGTCGAAACGGGTGGAGAGCGCCGCCCAAGCCGCCGCACCGTCGCCGAGGGAACCCGCCGCAGGCTTGCCCTCGAACGGTTTGACGGTCAGGTGTGCCGACCCCGTGGTTGCGAAGAACATAATGGAGTACAGGTGGCCGTTGTTCTTGTGCCATGTGGCGATTTCAGCGGCGTTGGCCCCGGTTGGAGCGGGACAAGGGGCCCCGTCAAGGACCGGTAGCAGATCGGGTTTGTGATACCCAATCCCTTGGCGTACCTTAGATGCCCACTCTCGGTAGCCCTGGCCGCCGAACTGCGGGACTTTGTCGAGGGTACGTTGAAGCGAAGAGTCCGCCATGGCTTTGCTGAGTCAGCTCCCTACAGAAGCCGAATGTCCCACGCGACGCACCAGGCGCGCAGGTTAATCCTAGGCACAGTATAAACGCCCCGAGAATGCAAATGCTCGACGCGCGAAATATGTGCTGTCCAGATTACAATGCTACACTTCACGTGTAGGCTTGACGTTGCAGCTAAGAAGCTCACAACCTACGTCCAGTGTTCACTCAGACGTGCTGTACGCACACAGCGTACAGGCTCGACCGACTGCAGGTGGCTGAGCTGCAGTCCTTTGACCGTCTGAATCGCCAATTCAGGCCACTTCCTGCAGGCACACGGGTCAGATGTACTGCTCAGAATAGTGCTACACGTCTGTAGGCTTTTGATTCGGCTACGGCACAACAGTGCTAATTGCCAAGTCCAATCCAGCAGCAAGTGTAACTTGCTCTGACCTGACAGACTTTGCTACACGTGGGTAGGCTTTAATTCGGCTACGGCACAACAGTGCTAATTGCCAAGTCTGATCGCAGCAGCAAGTGTAAGGTTGCTCTGACAGACTTTGCCGCGCGGCAACACGCGCAGGCTCTCTTGTGGGAAGATCGCTCAGGTGGAACGATATCCCGTTTTGATTTTGTCAGTGACACACGCCCCGAGAACGACACGCGAACACAATCAAAACTGCACAACTCTATTCGCCGACCGCAATCGACGCCTAGATATTATGCCCCCGAATGCTTTACACAGAAACAGTTCGTACCGTACTGTGTAGACTTGAACGCCAGGTGATCAGTCCGGATCCAATAAGCAAGCGGGTTGACTCAATGCAGATCTTCAGCTGTGCGAAGCCCAATCTCCGATCTTGTGTTCGTCACCGTACGCAGATAGATGCCCGACTCGAGCTGCACGCAAGTGTAGCCGAGATAGGCTCTCCCCGAAGCACACTGGCGCCGCGCTAGAAACCGAGGCTCATGACCTATAATGGATACTGTGAGGTGTACCCTAGCAGGTGGTTGCAGAGGCTGACGCCTACCGACGTTAGTCGATATGTGATAGCTCGGAGAGCTTGCAGCAGCAGTAGCCGGCTGTACTGCGCTGTATAAGACGATGGTGTGATGTTGTAAACACGGCGCTTGCGGCCAACACAGACACAGATAACAGATAGAATGCTGGATGTCCAGGCAGGACGATGGTAGTATCCAAGAGACAGCAAGGATAGCTTGATCCAACAAGGAGATCCACAAAGAGATCACACAAAGAGATCACAAAGAGATCACAAAGAGATCACAAAGAGATCACAAAGAGATCACAAAGAGTGATCGACCAGAGGTCGATAATACAGCACACATAGCACTACAGTAATTCCTCCGCATACGGTTACATATGTGAACCGGCACATGTCATACCGACTACACATATTTCTACCGAAAGCATTACCCATAAGCAGTGCTACTGAACATTGACTACAGACGAAGAGGAGATGCGTAGGCAGTTCCATAACAGGTACTATTACTGCTGTTGTATTTCAAGCGATCTACACGGGGCAAATTGTTCGATATGTTTGCTTGTCTCCCACCACATGCTTGCATAAACGTCCATCGAAACGCCTCGTCACTAACGCGCTCGCTTCGCGTGGTCTGCCTGTCTTGTTTATTTTTGTTTTTGCTTTTGTAACCGTTTTTTTGCCACCTTCGCGCGTGCGTACGTAGGCGGTGGTGGGATTGTTCGCTCTGGGCGCTGGTATCTTCGGCGTGACGGCCTTGGGGATGGGCATAATGGCGGGAATTGTGGCAGTGGGAGTGGCCAAGGGAGAACTGGACCCGTCCCCTCAGGTTTGTTTTTGGGCATTGCGTTTTGTTTTTGTTCGCGGTACCCATGAATGGTGGTCAAGTTGGTTCATATTGTGCGGGGTGGAGAACCCTAGCTCTGCACAGAGGGGAATGATCGTACGTAGTGTTGAGATGGTGAGACACCCACGAGGCAGTGACGTAGTACATGCCCATGGCTGTCTCGGGAAGTGGTCACACCAGAAAATAATTTAGCTCATTGAAAGCTGTCACCGAAACACAAGAAAGTAAGCACAATGTGCGGAAGCCCGCCTCACAAGCGGTTCTTGGTAAGATGCAGCCCACCCTTCGCTGATTCGCCGCACACCTCACGGCGCCTTGCGCTTGGTGCAAGCAATGGATGCCTGGTCCGACACCCTCCCTCCCTTCGTCTCGAAAGGGGTGCAAGGTCTATGGTCGAATAACTACAGCATGCACGCCATATTGAGTACCA
>JAYMFV010056388.1:0-10776 GCA_036784875.1 Internoretia fryeana | reverse complement strand
CACTAGTAGCAGCAGCAGCAGTGGAAGTTGCCGCGGTAGCGCCAGCACCAGCGGCAGCACCAGCGGCAGCAGTGGAGGTCCCCGTAGCAGTCCTAGCAAGCTCTTTGCTCGCGGTGGCGGCGGCAGCGGCAGCAGCAGCCGCAGCCGTCTCGCCCGTGGCGGTAGACTCGAGGCTAGAGCCAGAGGTAGCACCGGCAAATATTTCGTCTACCCCGCCTGCATGTCCCTCCTGAGCTTGAAACGCCAGCTCACACAGCGCATCAAGGGACTCGTGACTGCCCCCTCCACCGCTTGTCGGGCCAGCAGTGCCGGTATTGCCTCTGGTCCTCTTTTTCGGAGGAACCCGCTTGGGCTCTTCGCTGCGGAGCTCCTTCATGCCCCTCCCCGAAGATTGCCTGGTCTCTGCAGCAGCTGGCCTCGTCGAGGAGGTAGGAAAGGAAGGGCCAAAGGCAGTGCCCACAGCCGCCGGGATCATCGCCGCGCTAGCGCCTGCACCAGCGCCTGCACCAGCACCAGCACCGGCACCAGCACCAGCACCAGCACCAACAGCGGCAGCACGAGTGGCCAGGCGAGCGACCTCGTCGTCGTCGATGTCGGTTTCGTCTGAGTCCTCCTGGACGAACAATGGCCATGAAATCGAAAAACGGCACCGGAAACACGTATTGTTTAGCGCTTCAGATCAAAGCAGAGAAAACACTCGTGGTCGTGACTTTGTTCTACAGCTGTCCCTCTCTCAGCCACTGACGCCATACCGTTGTTCTCGCTGGCTGCCTACAATGAACGACGAACAGTACAGTATCGCTGATGAGTGGGCTGCCTCTCTTGCTCCCGTACACTATTTCCCAAATTCAGCACTTTTGGTGGCGCCGCATGCGATACCTGTTACTGTTCTTAGGGTTCCCAGGAAATTGAAGGGCAGCTATTTAATGTTCTCCAAAACACCCGAGGGGGGCCAGCTGGTTCGCCTCTAAAAGTCTTATTGTTAGACATCCCTCGAAATGGGAGGTATTGGATTGACCCGGCGTTCTGAGGTAGGTGCAGGCTTCGGTGCGGCGTGCCATATGTTTTAGAGGGCAAAAACCGTGAGGATCGGCAGTGTGCTAAAGCCCAGTTAGCGCTAAAGGCGGAAAGGGCCCAAAACAACAGCCCCTACTTGCAGTTACTGATGTGCAGCCAGTGCGCCGCTCTTCAGATAGCGGCGGAAGAGTTGTGAAGAAGAGGGATACATCTTGCTTCAAACTCGTCCAACGTAACGTCGTGTATTGCCCACATAATCCGTGCGTCAACTTGGCCGTCCCACAGTGTTGGCAGTCTGCTTAGGGTTAGGGATTGGATGCTTGTTCAAGTCAAGTTCCAAGTATCTCACCGGTCTTGTTTCGCGTCCCCCCTCTTGCTGCTTCTCGAAAACTCTCCGGGCCTTAGTTTGCGCAGCCTCCTCACAGGCGGCATGCGCAAGAAGTTTCCAAGTCATGGCCTGGGCCTCTCCAGCGACAGATGGTCTGGGTAGAACACACGACCAGGAACGCAGCGAGAGTACCCATGATGAGTGAAGGTATGCTGCTTTGTACGTGCAGGAAAGCAAGAAGCGACACCGTCGAACCAATCCATCAGGCGACACTACCCCACACCAACCAACCCATCGCATATATTAGGGGAGCGGTATTGGCCTCAATGGGACGCTTCAGTCGATACGTGCCGAATATTCCGTATGCGTGGAAATCGAACCCGAACGACACACTCAAAGTCTACCTATAGTAATATATAAAGCCCTACGTCGCTTTGATGTAGACGAGATGCGTGCCCTCAAGTGTGGTGAGGGAGAAGACTTGCTCATCGTGTTTCCCCTTGGTGCAACCGGCCTTTCGCGACGCTTCATCGATGAGGCGGGTGGCATGTTCCCTGTACGAGGAGGAAGGTAGGTAGGCAGGGGCGGAAGGAGGAGAAGGGGGTCACTACTCGGAACCGAATGGGTTCGGTCTAACAGCCATGTCGACTGAAATCCCTGAAATAAGACTGACGTAAGTTAAAAGCGAAATAGCTGTTGCCGTACCCCCACCATGCAGGAGAGTGTTCATCGCCTGCCAGATGCGTCGAAAGGATATCCAAATTGGCACATGCCACGGTGATATCACTAGCATACTCCATCGAGAATGCAACACATTACGTAACATCCAAACCTACACATGTATGCCCGAATCTCCAAGCCCCACGTCGGGGTTTTTCAGTAACCCTCAGGTATAACGCGGGTCGGGGTGGTTTTAAAAGACTTACATGATGAGCCAAACCTAACACGTAACACTGAGACAAGAATACCTGCCGAAACCAATGCATCACCCCGATTCACGAAACGTGAAGAGCGTCACAACACACCCATCAACTTCGAGAGTGAAGAATGAAAGAGCAAGCAGGTTCCTGACGAATTTTCCTGCCACTTTGGGGTTTTAAAAGCGTTGGATACCTTTTCTTGCTTCTCTCACTGCCCTCATACTACGGTAGCTTCGGCCGCTATAGTACCCCATGGCCCCGCCCATCTCGTTGCCCAACGCCCCATGTCAGGGCGTCTGCAGAGCTCAGTCTATGATGCAACGTGTCTTCTGCTAAACACTTGCGGGTTTTGAGCCCGGTGTTTGTGGTATGTGGCTTGGTGTCTCTCCTTGGCTTGTCATCCTCTCAAGACGTGATGATGAACGCATGGGGTCGTTGTCGGTGCGCGAGAAGCTCTTCGTGCCCATCCCGTCTAACGGGTTCGCGATACAAGTGGTAGCACCGTGTGCTGGGTTCGCGCCTCGGGGAGGGTGTGTGCGTGCTGCTGCGTTTTCTCTCCAACTCAGGTGGGCCACCACCAATGAATTTCGGTAGACGATGCTCCCCACGATACTACGAGAAAACGGTGAAATGTATCGGAGTTTCTCGCCCGAAAAGAGAGGTGCATGTCGCGTCCGGTTACACGTAAAATCAAGTACGTAACATCAAAACAAAAACACTGGTATTATTTCCGTCCGTTTGTCTGTCAGTATAGGAAGGACAGCTAGATGCTTTACTGTTGGGGAATGCGAACACTTCGGTTCGATGGGATATGGTACTCTCGAGAACAGACATACCTTTCAGATCGCACAATCCTCGCTGTGAAGCAGAGCTCCAGCATGTCAGTTTAAAACAGTATCACATCCCCGACACATTTCCGCGACAAATGTACAACACTAGCTGCTTGCCGTAGATGTACGTGCGTTTGTTAGAGTGGTAGAACGGGTTTTGGTTGGTGCAAACGGCCACCATGGAATCTTGCATCCACGTTCGCGCTTGACGGCAGCGGTAGATTAGGAATGCCAGCACCGAATGTACGCAATATTTGTGGATGTTTGCTATATGTAGTCCCGTTCCACGCGCACGCACGGGGGTTTCAATCGATCAGTAGACCGAACAAAAGAGCAAGTTCAGCGATAGTGTCATTCGTTCAAAGCGGTGAGAAACGACGTCCAAGTTGTATGCCGGGACGATAGGAGCCATCACGCTGCTATCGACATTCCTGGACCCACCGCCACCGGCACGTGGACGTTGAATTCGTATTCTCGTGTCCATTAAATCCAAAGCATAGTGGTATGTACCACCAAATATGTACATGATCTACAAACCATCATTTGCCGTTATTGTATTTTCTTACAGTTGAAGTACTCGGACCACAGCACGAGAAGGCAGGTAATTTATATTTTCCGCTTTCCCCAACCCTACAAGTGATGTTCAAACTCGTGTATACGAAGGCGTGGACACCCGGCCGCCGACGGTGGCAACCTGATGGGAAGAGAACGGTTATAGTGGATGAGTGGTGATGGAAACTATAGCTGTGCAGACTTGATGTGTGAAAATGCGTTGCTTAAGGAGAATAAGAGAGCCCATGTAGGCAAGCATGTAGGGACGTGGACGGGTGGCTCGGCGGGTACAAGCACTTTGCAACTCAACATGTTCGCTCTAAAACCTAAGGGCAGCTTTGTTGAGGCGCCAGAACAAGCCATTTGTATGTTGAAACCCTTCGAATTTCTAAGGCATTGTTTGGGCGTCGGGGACAGAATGATAACAGAAATAATAGAAGTGGGGGTTTAACCGCTGTTCCCACGCATCGTGAGCGGGGGTTACACACATCGTATTTGCACGCGAGAAGAGCTTGGTGCAAAGCTAAGGAGCAAGGTGAACATACAGTAGTAGGGGTTTCGTGCGTGTTTCGTATTCTCCCATTTCTACCCATCGGTGTCCGCGAGTGGACTCGGCGCTGTCTCCATTCCGGCATAGGGAGTCGGCGGAAGAGGTATTATGCGGTTGTGTTTAGCCTGGACTGTCTCACTACGATTTCAGAGGAGAGTTCTGCCAATATCCCTGGACTGGTGAACCTACAGCCAGTGCGCTTCCTCACGACCGATGGTGATTTTTTGCCGGGGATTGTTTGTGCAATGGCGACAGGTAGAATATATGGAGATACGTTTCAGACGGCATACGGGAGATCAGGATCAAATAGGGGAGATCGGGGTTCGCACACGGGATGAGGTACAAAGCAGCCGGCGGTTGCTTTACTCCCATGGTGGAGCTGGTGTCTCGCCTCATGCGATGTTGCTCGATGAGGCGCCACTTGCGTGGTATCGTACCGGACGGAAGTGAAAGTACTGAAGTATGGACCCACGCGCTTCGAGTGTTTAGGAAGGTAGTCGTGAGTCGGGGGGCAACTCAAGAACGGAATTTGCGTTGGATTCACTGGGGTTTCTTCCCTTCCTTGCGTCTAGGGGAGATGTCTCGAAGCGAGGAGAGGGCGGGAAGGTGGAAGTCGCACGTGTAATGCAGAGCGCCGTGAACAATATGAAGGATTGACGAATGGTGTCGCGAGTACTAAGAGGTAACGACAAAGCGGTTAAGAGGACGCCGTGGGACGGCACGGTTTGGGACATATGCAATAAGAAATGAACCCACGTAGCAGCAGTAGTCTCGTGACGTCCTCGATGTTGGCGAAGAATATGGTAGGGTGCCATTGAGGATTTGGTCATCGAGACTACTGGACATCTGTTGTCTGCGGCTGTTGTTTAAGATTTAAAGAGAGAGAGAGAGAGAAGTCTCTGCCAATGTGACAGCACTCCCTTTCCTCGGACGTTGGAAAATAACAATAAAATGGAAATTCGAAATAACAACAATACATGGGCTGCCCCCCGAGAGCTGCTACATATAACGCCTCTTGAATGCCGTCACGTGAAGTACAAACTGCCGGTGCCGGATGATATGGCTTCGAAAGCATGTGCGCGTCGAGATTGTTGGCTTCCTCCTCCCCCAGGTATAGTGATTCATCGTTGGGAGGGGCGTCGCCCCCAGCAATACGAAGAGCCTATGAAAATACGCGAGGCCGATAAGGGGGGCAAAAAAAAGAATGTCAGACTGGCTGCAGCAGACACACGCCGTGTTGCATCAATCAACGCAACAAGATAGACTCATGTTGATGCTCGTGTTCTCTACGAAATATCGTGAAAAGACAAGAATCGAATTATCCTGCCTCCTCGGTTGAAACAGCAGGTATCCTGTCTTGGGCGTAATCAATTCAAGGGCTGCGAATCGGAAATCTCGGTGTTCGTTTCAGCCGGAAACATCGAAGATCGAAGACCAGGAACGCCAGCACACCGAGATACGTAAGGTTCTGTTTCAGGGTCGGACTGGCTTTCTACAATGCTACCGTGTCTGTGTATTTACCTTTAGGCCCTCGCGTCCCTTATGTTCATGGTTTTGGAAATTCGCGTGAAGTATTGACTATTGTCGATACATCGTTGTGCTATGTTGATCGATTTCTCGAGCTGTGTACAGTAGCTGGGATCCTGATGAAAGTATATCAAACGACCTTCGATGAAATTACATCTATCGGATTTCCTTACATCAATAGTGCCCATCTCGTTGCTTGGCGACCTTGCAGTAAGCAACGTAGTAATATCAACAATTGCAAGGAAAATATCGATATACTTCATTCAATAATGGTTTATCTGGTGTTCACAATCTATTTACTGCCAACGTTTTCACCACCAATTCGATGTCTTCTTTGGTCACGACAGCCGCTCAAACGGACATTTCACACCGCGAATCGTCGGATTGATCTCCTTCTAGTCCCGGAGATGGCAATTTTGTGGTACAACATACTGAACCTGTTTGCTGAGATTTGCCCATAGTAGACGCTGGCTTTGAAGCCCCTTCCCCATGTTGTTTCACACATAATCGAGGCGGAGGCGATGGGGGGTGCAATATCAAGCGAAAGGGGGCGTAGATATCGACGAGGGCATGTACATTCCGGCTTCTTAAAACGCACCTCCTCGTGGACGAACTCATGTCGTGTGGCCGAAGATGAAAGTTATACCCAGACATGTGGCTGGAGACGTGATGGCGACTGCCGTGTCTTAGTCACCAGAGAGCGTCGATGGCGAGGAAGGAAATACCTGCCTACTCTAAAAGGATAAAGGAGACAGATACAAACACACCAGTACATGAAGGGGGTGGTGAGAAACGTATGTGGTTCAGCAAGAACCTGACAGAACGAAAAGCAGGGAAGGACCGAGAAGCACAACAAGGAAACTGACATACATTCAGCATAGAGAGAGGGCAGATGCAAGGAGATAGAGAGCGAGAGAGTTCCACAGAGAAAAGCGAGATAAGGGACTGGGCAAAAACCGAATGGGGAGTCCAACGCAAACCGGGGTTTGGTGGAAGTCATACCTCGCGTCCATGGTGATCGGCGACGTCCCGCGTCCACGCTTGTCATCGCCTCTAGTCCAGGGTATGCACCCCATCGTGCTGCAGTCGCCCTCTCCAGGCGCAACGAAGAAGGCTGTTGAATGCTGGTGCAAGAGCAGACCCTCTCCCGCTCCTCCCGGCATATTCGTGTGGTTTACCGCAACGGTCTCTTGCACACACATGCTGCAATCTCGTTTGGCAACTTTGTTTTTGCGAGCGCATGTGCTGCTGCTGCTGCGTTTTCTCTATAACTCAGGCGTGCCCACCTCCATGTTCGGCGAAACGTAGCTCACTGCGGCACTACGAGCAACTGGCGCAATATATCGAAGTTTCTCGCCCGAAACGAAGTGGTGCATGTTGTATCCGATACGACGTACGGTCAAGGAACGTCAATACATTAACACCTGGCCTTGATTTTCCGTCCGTTTGTCTGCCAGTATTCCACGGACAGCTAGATGCTTTACTGTTGGGGAATGCGAACACTTCGGTTCGATGGGATAATGGTACTCTCGAGAACAGACATACCTTTCAGATCGCACAATCTTCGCTGTGAAGCAGAGCTCCAGCATGTCAGTTTAAAACAGTATCACATCCCCGACACATTTCCGCGACAAATGTACAACACTAGCTGCTTGCCGTAGATGTACGTGCGTTTGTTAGAGTGGTAGAACGGGTTTTGGTTGGTGCAAACGGCCACCATGGAATCTTGCATCCACGTTCGCGCTTGACGGCAGCGGTAGATTAGGAATGCCAGCACCGAATGTACGCAATATTTGTGGATGTTTGCTATATGTAGTCCCGTTCCACGCGCACGCACGGGGGTTTCAATCGATCAGTAGACCGAACAAAAGAGCAAGTTCAGCGATAGTGTCATTCGTTCAAAGCGGTGAGAAACGACGTCCAAGTTGTATGCCGGGACGATAGGAGCCATCACGCTGCTATCGACATTCCTGGACCCACCGCCACCGGCACGTGGACGTTGAATTCGTATTCTCGTGTCCATTAAATCCAAAGCATAGTGGTATGTACCACCAAATATGTACATGATCTACAAACCATCATTTGCCGTTATTGTATTTTCTTACAGTTGAAGTACTCGGACCACAGCACGAGAAGGCAGGTAATTTATATTTTCCGCTTTCCCCAACCCTACAAGTGATGTTCAAACTCGTGTATACGAAGGCGTGGACACCCGGCCGCCGACGGTGGCAACCTGATGGGAAGAGAACGGTTATAGTGGATGAGTGGTGATGGAAACTATAGCTGTGCAGACTTGATGTGTGAAAATGCGTTGCTTAAGGAGAATAAGAGAGCCCATGTAGGCAAGCATGTAGGGACGTGGACGGGTGGCTCGGCGGGTACAAGCACTTTGCAACTCAACATGTTCGCTCTAAAACCTAAGGGCAGCTTTGTTGAGGCGCCAGAACAAGCCATTTGTATGTTGAAACCCTTCGAATTTCTAAGGCATTGTTTGGGCGTCGGGGACAGAATGATAACAGAAATAATAGAAGTGGGGGTTTAACCGCTGTTCCCACGCATCGTGAGCGGGGGTTACACACATCGTATTTGCACGCGAGAAGAGCTTGGTGCAAAGCTAAGGAGCAAGGTGAACATACAGTAGTAGGGGTTTCGTGCGTGTTTCGTATTCTCCCATTTCTACCCATCGGTGTCCGCGAGTGGACTCGGCGCTGTCTCCATTCCGCTTAGCGGTGAGAAAACGACGTCCAAGTTGTATGCCGGGGACAATAGGAGCCATCACGCTGCTATCGACATTCCTGGACCCACCGTCACCGGCACGTGGACGTTGCAATTCGTATTCTCGTGTCCATTTTCCAAAGCATAGTGGTAAGTACCACCAAATAGGTACATGATCCAAATATGTACATGATCTACTACCATCTTGGCTGTTGTTTCTCTTTAGTTGAAATATAAGCATCACACTCACAAGAGGGCAGGTATGTTTTCTGCTCCCCCCAATCCTGCAGGTATGTCAACTATTCTATGCTTGAAGAAAGCCGTTGTCCAAGGCTGGTGCTCGAGCGGCGCCCTCTCCCGCTCCTCCGTGTAGATGAATCGTGTTTGTCGCAACGGCTCGTGCACCTTGTGGTGCAATCTCGTTTGGCAACTGTGTTTCTGCGCGCGCGCGTGTGCTGCTGCAGGCTGTCTCGTGTGCCACCGCCATTGTTTGCCAGAAGGCCTGAGGTAGTAGCTATTTCGCGTTTTCAACCGGATAACGACTCGAACTCTACCACCAGACACTGTGGTCTTGGCCAGGGCGACAGCAAGAACATGTCGATCCTTGGGAGCAAGTTTGGCAACCCACACCCGCAAAAATGTCCTACCGCCACCCACGGGCTGCCAGCACGACCGGTGCGGAGGAGTTCAGACGATATCTTGTAGTGTTCGCCCATCGTTTTTGTCCGACAAATCGCGGCACGTAGCTCCACTACTGTATTAATCGCAAGGAAAAAACGACGAACACTTGCTCGCAACCATACACGCGCCGCCTTGCCTGAAACGCTCTTCGGCTTTCTTCTGCTTTTTCGTTCTCGGAGAGGAACCTTCCAGGAAGACGCATAGCTTGTTCCCCGACTTGATCATGCTACCTGCGTGAAATAGGTCACCGTACCCAGGTACCAGGGCGAGCGTGAGGCATCCGACGTACAATATGAACGAAGGCCTTGAAATGACAAGGTGCATCTCGATGTTTGAATCAAATACGAGCGACCAACAGTGCCAGACAGCAACACCAATCGACCTGACCTCCCTACCAAGAGTCGTGTCAATGAAACGGCGCGGGAAACCGGTTTCAGCCGCTTCCCTAGCACAAGTGGGGCTTTCGAATTGTGCTCACAGAAAAAAACGAACATGCTCACCTTGTTCACAACGTTGTTAGTCGTCGCATCTACATCCTGTTCGATCTACTAGGTATTGAGTGCCTCCTTTCTCGGGTGCACAGCACGCTAGTTAGCCGCACCACCGGGACTGCCCCGATTTTTTCCATCTGGTAAGCAATGCGAATCATACCCCCCACGTCCGCCCCACCTTCTGGAAGTATATCAAGTAGAGATCCAAACTGCTAACCCCGACCTAAACTTTAACGCTATATGGTGGCCATATTTCCAACAACGTTCCGACCGCACAGAAAGAAGGCTTACTTCCACGCACGCAAACAGCCTGCGCATTATTGTATGCCGCGTTCACGGGATTTGGGATTTTGTTTAGATATTCGAGCCCACCTACCTGCATCCCAAGAATCCCCCAGCTGCAGCGCAGATTGCAGACTAGACTTGAAATGGAGCTCCTTCTGCTCCAGCTGAATGCTTAAGTGTGGGGAGGGGTTGTTGGCCATGGCGTTGCTCCCCCTCACCACCGTCCTGGCCGAAGAACAGCGGAAACGGTCACCGGATGTACGTCGCATCAGTGCATGCGTTACTGTGGATGCCGCAGGGTTTTCACAAGTCACAGTATGGTACGATACTTTGAAGTTTTATGAAATCGAATACAAGTCGGGTGCTATGCTGTAGACTTTGCCACTCGCCACACGTTGTAATGAGCACAATGAGCAAGGTCTAGGCTGCACCAGGGAAACAAAGAGGCCTGTGGCCTAGTTTCTTTTTCTTCCTCTACGGAGGGCGGTCGGAGGACAGCGCGAGGCAGTTCTTCTTTGCGTAGCGTCCGCCCGATTCGATGTTGGGAGGTATGCTAGCTAGTGCTTTCGACGGGTACTAACGGCAACGCGTCTTTCATCTCCAGGGTGCTCTGCTGTAGTGCTTTGTGTGGTGCCCAATAGCACCTTCTCCTTTTGAGCCGGTCAATGGCCATGTAAGCGACCATCGAGTACGCCCGCCGCTCCTGAGACGATGTAAGTGTTCGATTTCTCGTAGGCTAGAAGGGCGTTGACGGCAATTGATTGCGTTCAGAATGACCATGGCAGGGCGTTCTTGAAGATCTCGATACTCTGTTCATGGACAAGCGACGGCTCCGCGTTTCATGGGCGCGGAATTCATGATTCACATATATACGCGGTAC
>JAYMFV010055283.1:0-10816 GCA_036784875.1 Internoretia fryeana | reverse complement strand
CGCACACCAGCGAAACCACGCCACAGCAGCCGCAGCCGCAGCCGCAGCCGCAGCAAAAGCGGGAGCCGAACCCGACGACGCCAACGCTCCCGCTCTACCAGTTCGAGCTCCAGCTCAAGCAAGGACAGCTCGCGTCATGGTGACGGCACCGCTGACGGCGACGAATAAACCACGCCTCACGACTCTACAGCCAGGCAAGCAGTACCCCCCCTATCAGAAGTAGCGGCAGGCAAAGGTATTCAACTTCTGTCGCGAAAAAAGCCCAACATTGACGTACCAGTAGTTGCCAAGCAACAGGCTCGCACAGCCACCGCTGAGGAAACCGCTAGAGACCTAGCCACTAAGGCCAAGAGAAATTTTGGCAACCTCGACCTTCGTCGTCTCGAACGAGTCTCCCCTTCGCTGCCTTTCGCACCAGCTCTTGCTGGCACAGACGCACCCCAACAGCTTAACCGTAGCCTCAAAGCATCGATGGAAAGCATACTGGACCGTGCAGATGACGACGATTTAGCGTACACGCTTTCGGGAGACATCCACCTAGGTTGGGCCAAACCCCTTCGCAAGCTCATTACTCGCGCTATCACTCCTGATGTTGAATCAACTTCTGTCATCAACGGCGTTTTTATCGAACTTTTCGAACAGATCGACGACTCCCTAGCCGGCGGGATGAGCGGCAGAGACGCTTTTAAGGAGTTCCTGCAAGGCGTGGCCTCACACTTCGACGACGGAACGCATAGCGATTCGTTTAAAACGCTGTCCTCTTTCGGCGTAACGAACGAGACTCCGTTTGCGGTGTACATTAAGCTTTTCAAGGCTAAGATCACTAGCGCTACTGATTCTGACCGAGTGCTTGCCCCTAATGAGACTTGGGTCATAGAGGTGGTGCGGCAGAGCATCACCAAGCAGTTCCCAGGACTAGTACCCTCTTTGTACCAGGGGAATAAGGCGACTGCGCCCGTACCGTACACGAGTTTGACGGAAATGTGGAGTGCATTTAAAAATACTTTGACCAACCAGACCTTGGCAATCAAGGGCGAGGCTTTCGGGCTCGCCTCCCAGATGGCGAAACTTTCTTTGCACCCAACGGGTGGCGGCCGCTCCCAGGGACGGTCGCACGGCGCTTTTGCGCCCGCTTCCCAGAAGCACACAGTCATGCACGTGTCACAGACACCGAGCGTTTGGCAAAAAAACTATGCCCACTGGCCTGCAGAATGCGATACTGATTACGATACTGTGCTGCTCGTATCTGACAACTACACCAAAAAATGGGTAGACCTGTGGACCCCGCTCGCTAACAGAGACGAACGTTTCCACGCCTTTCGGGCAAACCGGGGCAAGTGCCTCAATTGCGCCGGAACGGACCACTCATTGCGTACATGCAGTGAACCGTTTACCAACACTAGCGGCATTCTTAATAACGAGCTCGCGACCCTTAACGATGGCGAGCGCACGTTTCGGGCCTGGCAACGACGAATGAAAACATACGAGCCAAACAAGAACACACAAGCGCCCCACCAGAAAAAACAGCCTTACTCCCAGCACAGCTCTCACACAGAGCAACGGGACGGTGGGTACATGCAGCGGCAGGCAGACAAGGCGTTTAATCAGCCACGCCACAAACACGACGGCGACCACTACCACAAAACGGCCCACCCTCGCACGCAGAGCCATCATGGTTCCGCTGGGCGGCAAACAACCACAAACAACGGGCAGAGCACTACAATGGCAGTCTATCAACCCAACCACGGCTCACGTACCGTGCGCCGCGGCAACTGACATGCCAACGGCGGATCGCCACAGCCCCCCGAACCGCCGACAGCATTAGTAGGAGTCTCGACGCATGCGTCCCAAGACGCCCGTTTTTCCCCGGGGTCGACAGATCCCCAGGAACCCACCCGTCCGAATGACGGTGCCACAGCTCGTTCGTCTGTAGCTGTCGGTCTGGTCGACCGAGCACAACACAACCAAGGCAGTCGTACTGTGGACGTCGCGTCCAGCACGCTTTCTGCCGCAGCGCATGATTATTCTTCGCTGCCCCCTTCACGCCTACCCGAAAATTTAGGACTTGATCCGCCCGAACCGAAGGTCGGTCAGAGGTGCGGCACCAAGAGTACGGGTACGCCGAGCACACGGTGCAAGCTCAAAACGGCTACCTCATGCAAGACCGGCAAAAATAACAATTCGGTGTGCATCAACGATATCTCGCCGGGCCTAATTAACCCAGGGGACTTCTCGGACAATACCACTAGAGGTTTTTCTCCGTCCATTGGCACAACGCCAACTTTCGGGAAACCGGTACGGATAGAGCATTCGTCGCTCCGCGACACTCCCTCTACTTCCGTTTCGCGAACTCCTTCGCACAGTATACCGGCGACACTTGAGAGGGTACCGAGACAGCGGGCCCCCTCCATACCGCCGACGGCACTGACAATGCCGCTTTCGGTGGATACGCCGAAAGCGCCCCTAGGTTCGAGCAACCAGGGAAGCTCGCACTCCATGTCAACGGGCCTTGGCCAAGAGCACGCCAGCTGTACTCCACAACCGAAGAACGATAGTGGTACGGCGGCGGTGGCCATCGCTTGCGAATGCGTCCCGGAGGTTTCCAATACATGGACCGCCACAGGACAAGTAGCTACGGGTTTTGGATCTGGAGGGCACCCCCGAGGAAACAACCCCGCTAACAACAATCGCTCGCGATCACGTAGCTCCGGCGGCCAACCGGCGCCATCTCATTCGTTCGATGCGACTCAGGAGTACTGCACGGCAGACTCTTTATTTTTCTGGAAATCTCCAAGCGTTTTCGCTAATTGGACGCCTTCGCCCTTCACCGTTGACAAGGCAGACTATTGTTGTGGCGAGCAGTACCTTATGGCTGAAAAAGCCCGCTATTTCGGAGACCGTGCTGCGCTCTCCAAAATTCTCCATACTTTGGACCCAGAATTGCATAAACGGTACGGCCGAGCCGTCGCCGGCTTCGACCAAGCGCTTTGGAACCAAGAGCGCGAAAATATTGCCCTCGTGGGATGTTACCACAAATTCTCCCAAAATGCAAGCATGCGGGAACACCTCCTTGGCTCGGGCGACTTGTTCCTCGCGGAGGCTAGCCCGTACGATGACGTATGGGGAATCGGACACCAAGCCGACAAAGCATCGCAAATGCTGCCATCAGAATGGCGAGGCGCTAACCTTTTGGGCAAAACGCTTCAAACTGTTCGAAGTATCCTTCGCAGCAAAGGCTCACCACCAAAACGCCACCGGCGTGGGAACTCGCCCGCTCGCGGCGGCATTTTCGAGGTGAACCCGGCGACACAAGAACCCGATTGCACCCCCTCGGATAACACCAAGGAAGTGCTCGCGGTAGCGGCCAGCACGTTTCACGCAAACCCGGCCTCAGCCTTGCTCTCGGAGCACGGTCCTTGCCTGGTCGGTGGCATTGTTACAGTGGACAACAAAACGTTCACAACCAAAGTTGCCGTACATACGGGCCCGGCCCTAAAACGACACACATGCGTGGCCCTCATGGACTCTGGCTCTCCAGCCACATTCATTAACAGCAACTCGCTGGGCACTATGCAAGCGACAGGCGCTGCCTCTGCAGTATGCCTTACGGCTGCGCCTCCTAGAAATTGGGGCGGTTTCGGCAAAGAAACGTCACTACAGACGTCCAAGATGGTCCGCCTCAGCGTTCAGTTTTTTAACGGCGATCAGCCAACGGCCTCTTTAGCCGTATGGGCCCATGTAGTGCCAGCTAATACTATGCAGCATGCCCTCCTTCTGGGGCGCGACAGTTTTATGCGTTTCAACACTCGGGTGTACCGCACGCTGCCACCACGCCCATTGGACCATCGAGTCCTTGGCGAATTTACGCTCTCACACCACCACGATGGCGGCGCCATCGCGTACGTGCCCAGTCACTTGGCCACAACGGACGGTTTTCACCTCCATTACGCCGGAGCAGTAGGGATATCACTCTCCTCAGAGCACAGGATGGTCGAAGTGGACCTGGTCCGTTCCAACGGCGCACCGGCGCTAACAGGGGACTACCTTGTCGACATGCTTCCTGGTACCTCCCGTTCTGAACATTTTGTCTCTAACGGTAGGCAGTTTCTGCCGCTCTCGGGCCATGCAGAACTAGAGCCGGGCGACCTGCTGGGCACCACTTCTGCACCATTAACTCGCGTGCCAGTCGAAGGACTGCAGGTACCAGACACGGATGTCGCGAGTAGTACCTCGGTGCCGGGACCAGACTTGGAAAACACTGCCGAGAACACGCATCTCTACCCAGTAGAAGCGTGCGACGATCCCTTCGCGGCCGTTCACCTACTGCAGGAGGACGACAATCGCCGTCAACCGGCGACCAACTCTGGCAACGACAGTGCTACGGACGGTACCGACGCACCGCCGGAATTAATGGAGCGTCTGTCCGAAGAACAACGCACGAGCTTTCAAGCTCTTTGGGACAAGCTCCCAGGGCACATGCGAAAAATCGCTTTTGAACTGCACGGCCCAGGCTGGACGCCAGCAGTCATCTCCGACCTCAGCGACGTGCTTGCCGAGTACAGCGACGTTTTCTCGACATCCTCGCGGGACTTCGGAGCGTGTTCGCTTCTGCCGTTTCAAATAACGATACCGCCGGATACCCCGCCGATAAAATCTCGCCCTTACCGGATGAACCCCATTACGGCTAAAAAGGTTGACGTGATCTTGGACGAATACCTCGCGGCGGGCCTGATCCAACACTCAACCTCGCGCCACGCGAGCCCCATTGTGGTGATTCCGAAGAAATCTGGAGGGATACGTATAACGATCAACTTCAAAAAGCTCAACGCGGTCACACAAGTGCCCCAGAGCCCATTACCGCGTGTCGACGACCTTTTTGACAAGCTTGCGAAGGCCAAGGTCTACTCGCTCTTCGATCTCACTTCGTCGTTCCATCAAATCACGAACCACAAGGACACAATTGAGCTGACCGCGTTTTGCACGCCAACACGCCTTTTCGAGTGGTGCGTTATGCCTCAAGGCTCCAACGCAGCCCCTCAACATTTCGTGCGCGTCATCAACGAAGTCATCAACGGGCTCGAAAACGTCGACGCCTATCTCGACGATGTAATCTCTCACGATACGGTTCCTGAGATTCACGTGCAGAATTTGCGCAAATTTTTTGCGCGTCTCCGGACACACAACTTGAAGCTGTCTCCCTCAAAGTCGACCGTTGGCACAACGGATACCGATTTCCTTGGGCACACCATTTCACCTGCGGGTGTACGGCCGTGTGCCGAAAAAGTAGAAGCTCTCGCCAAAATGCCTATGCCCAAGGACGTGAAGCAGCTACGCTCGCTACTAGGAGGCCTATCCTACTACAGGAGGTTCATCAACAACATGGCCAAACGCACACGCCCTCTCAACGCTCTGCTCAAGAAAGGCGTGGCCTTCGATTTCACAAGCGAAATGGAGACCGTTGTCAGGTCCATGCTGGCTGATTTGGCGAAATCTCCAACCTTGGTGTACCCCAATTGGGACGCGGTCGAGGATAAAACCCGCCCTTTCCTCCTGTACACGGACGCAAGCCGTGACGGCCTCGGTGGAACGCTCGAACAAGAACAAGACGACGGAACAATTCGCCCGATTGTTTTTATCAGCCGAGCCACCCTCGACTCCGAGCGAAACTGGACTGCCCTCGACCTCGAGGCAGGGGCCATAGTGTGGTGCATAAAGAGGTACGAGGATACCTTGCGAACACGCATTTCCACATTTTTTCGGACCACAAGGCCCTTGAGAACCTCACGAAAATCGCTGACCATAACCCCCGTGTCCAACGGTGGATGGAGTTTCTCACGTCGTACAGCTACGACCTCCATTACCGCTCAGGTGCCTCGAATGGCAACGCCGATTTCCTTTCTCGGTTGCCGCTACCTGCCACAGAGCAGGACCGCAGCGGCCACAGCCGTTTAACGGAAGACGACGAGGCGGGCGTATACATCATCCGAGCATGCGGACGATCTACCACCGGCACCGCCACGCCAGGCATTGGCTTGGGTGGGCTGGCACCCCAGCACGAGAACGCTGTTCTGGGTGGGCTACAGCTCACCACCGAAGATTTTTGCGATTTTCGCGACCACGGACCCCGAATGAGGATTGACGACCTCGACGCTCCATCACGAGTATTCGCGGTCCGTGCGTGCCCTTCCGTCACCAACAGAGGACTTTCCACGCAGGCAAGAGGCAACAAATATGCCCAAGACAGAAACGGCACACTTGTGTTCGCCGTACCTGAGAACGTTTCCTCTAGAAACCCGGCTAGAAACAACGAGACAACAGCCGAGGACTCCAGTCCGCTGACGCCCCCCGTCTCGCCGCAGTCTACCACGAGTGCCGCCATCCGCCACGACCTCAGGTCGTCTGCGCCTGACCCACTCCCGCTGCCTGCAGCTCATCAGCGAGGTCAGCCTCCCCGTTCACCCTCGGAGCTGATTTCATCGCGAACCAGGAACCGTTCAGCTGCCGCCGCGGGGAAACCCAAGGCCGCAGTTGACTATTTTGGCGAGCAAACAACGGAGCCACAAACCCCCCCCGCAGCAGCGGCATCGCCGCGAGCGCCTCGTACTCCACGACGGCTGACGACACATGTCGCAATACCAGAGAGCACGCTTGCACCCGTGCCCACGGTGCCAATAAGCGCCCACGGCGCACAAGGAGCCGTCCCGGCAGCGCCCCTTCTGGGACATGCCACGCCGACGAGCACTCCTGCCACAGGCACCACCGACAGCTACGTCGAACCACTCACCTCTGCGGAGTTAGAGTTTCGCGAGTCTGTCGAGCAGTTCTCTCTGTCCGATTGGGCACGAGAGCAACATGCTGAGTACGAGTGCCGGGCGGCAGTACGTTTCATACAACTTGGCCACCCGCAGACTCTGCCGGACGATTTCTTCACAGATTTCCCGCCCCACCGCCGCCCACCGCTATCAGAAATACAAGAGCTGGCACGCAAAGGCCGTATCGTCCATGACGAGAACGGTGCCGCTCTGCTGGTACGCAAATTTACCAAACCACCCTCGGCCGCCTCAGGCAGGCCAGGAGGACGTTCAGCACGGCTGCTCAACGATGAGCCCACGCGCATATACGTCCCAATGCTCATGCGCCCTTGGGTGATGAAAGCATGCCATGCCGACGCTTTGTTCCATCTTGGGACTACTCGCACTCTGTGCATGCTCGAACGGTTCTATTGGTGGATCGGCATGAGCATTTGCACTCGTTTTTGGCTTCGCCGCTGCTACCGGTGTCAAGCACGCAAGACGTCCAGGCAAACCGTTCGGTGGCCGATCCTTTCGATACCACTGCCCTCGGCGCCAGGCATCGCCATTAGCGTCGATTACTTCGGACCCCTTCCTGTCACACCAAAAGGGAACACCTACATTTTGCTTTTCACCGACCGTTTCAGTCGGCGAGCGAACATGTACGCTGTGACCGCTGCCGAATTTACGGCTGAAGGCACCGCCGATGTTCTCGTGAACAAATACATACCCGTTTGGGGATGTCCCGTCAGCCTCCTGTCAGACAATGGTTTGCAGTTTGGCTCGAAACTTTCGGCCGCTGTCCTAAAACTCCTTCGAGTTCGCAAAATCGCTACAAGCGCATACCACCCCGAGGGAAATGGTGGCGTTGAACGTGTGAATCACACGATGGCCCAAATGCTGGCCATGGTCGTCAACGAACGGCAAGACGACTGGGATTCTCATCTCCCTCACATCGAGTTTGCATACAACAACTCGGTAAGCGCCGCCACTGGCTTGGCGCCGAACGAGATCCACATGAACCGCCTTCCGCGATTCCCGCACACTGTGTTTGACAACGTTTACGCTAGCGGCCACCAAAGCCTTGAACGCGACCACCTCGAGTACTGCGACCTTGCCGCTGACAGGCAGCGCCGTTCATACGAGCTGGTCCGCGAACAGCACGCCCTCACTGTTTCACGCATCGAACACCGCAATTCGAAGCTGTCCGACGCCTTGCACCAAGTGCCGACGTACGCAGCAGGCGGTTGGGTTTGGGTATACAACTCGGAAGCGACCATCCGCCAAGGCGTGAAAGCTGGCACAGACGCCAAGGTTTTGAAAGCCAAATTGTCCATGAACTGGACGGGACCGTTCAAAGTGCTCACCGTCGGCCCAGCCGACAAAGCACCAGACAACCGCCCCATCGCAGCCAAGTTACTATACCTGGACCTGCCTTCGGACATGCCTGGGTACAATGCCAAGCGCCGGGTTTCGGTCGCTCGTTGCAAACCTTGCGCAAACCCCCACGACAGCGGCGACATCCCCAGGTTTTTGCCTGCCGGTCTCACGCAATACGTCCTGAACAACTACACCACGAAATCCCCGCCGTTTCACGTTACCGCGGACGATGTTTCCGCGCCAATTGAGCGCTTGGAAGTGGAAAAGATAACGGGACACCAGTCCGTACGAGGACGTGGCGGCGTTATCGCCGTCCTGTACGAGACCCACTGGAAGGGCCTTTTGAGACCCTCCTGGGAACGGGAAATGGACCTTCAACACTCACGCCGCCAGGTTTTGCTTTATTGGACGGGCACGCCCAACCAGCACCGCCAAACAAACAGGCTATACCGCCGCATGCGTATCGGCGCCGCGGAGCGCGAACTCGCTCGCGAGAAAGGCAAGAGGTCATCGACGCCCGGTTACGGCTATGTCACTCGCGATGAGTGGTCCCGCCGCTTCTCCGGCGCTATGCTCCCTGTCGGCGCACACTTCTGGTACAAAGCCCAGGACGCACTCTGGTGGTTGGGCAAGGTTTCGGGCCACACGCCGACCACCAACCACTACATCGTTCGATTCCTCGACGACCCAGGGCCAGTCAAGATCTCCCTCTCCCCTGCACGCTACACCACGGCCATCGGCGCCGTCTGTGGCTCGTGGTGCCTCCAAATCCACCACGCCAGCCCCTTCATGCGCGGATTGCAGAGGAACGCCGACGAGTCCAGAGGAGCCGAAATAAACGGCCACCGAAATGAATTTAAAATGCCCTAATTTGCGCCCACGTCGATCTGCGGTCTACCCGCTAATCGCCCTTGCACTTGGCTAGTTTCGTTTTTGATTCCCATTTCCTTTTGGCATCCCGGTTTTTGTTTTCTTTTGCGCCAAGGCGTTTTGTTCTATGTTTGATTCGTTTGACCCCGTCGACTCGTACTCGAGCTGCGACGTAGTTCCTACTTCTCTTGAATGCCCAGCCCCCTCCGTTTCGGTGTACCCGTTTTAGGTTTGGCTGGCACATTCCCTTGCTTTTGCACCCCCCGGCTTCAGTCGTTACGAAGCCATGTTTCATTTGTTTTAAGTAGCGCCGCCGCGCGGTTAGCTTTGCTTATGTGTTTTTAGGTCCAACTGATACTAGTATCGCTCTCCGTACCACTAGCGTTGTTTCTGACTTTTGGTGTCGACTACGACTTGTATCGCGTGCATTACCAACGCCCCG
The DNA here is from genome assembly GCA_036784875.1 of Internoretia fryeana. Lineage (NCBI taxonomy): Eukaryota > Phaeophyceae > Ectocarpales > Acinetosporaceae > Internoretia > Internoretia fryeana. The sequence goes on along the minus strand of JAYMFV010055283.1, from coordinate 1,333 downwards.
GGTGCCTTCCGGTAAACTAGCGGCAACAACTAAGCATTGCGTTCAGCGTTCACGAACCTTTCGTTCCCTTCCGTTATGGCACCAACCGCGTTCAGTTCTCACGGCCTTTTGTTTTGTTTGCTAAAACAGCTTCGACCCTCCGTCGCCTGGTGATCGGCAAAAGTCCCGATCCCTGTGTTGCCTCGGCACCGGCTGTTTTTATCTCTGTTTTCTTTAGCTTTTGCCCCTTCCGACCTTTCGTCGCCTCGCGATCGAAAAATTATCGATATCTTCGTTTGCCTTAGGATCGTCTGAATTATAGCTAAAGCGTACCAAATTTGCACAAGCCACCCCGCCCCGTTTAGGAACCCGGTCAATGACCGAACCCGTCACCGTTTCGGTTTGGCTAGCTTTTGTTTGCGTTTTGTTTTCCGCCCCTACTTCCCTGCCGTACCCAGGAGTTGCGATGTTTTGCTTTTCTAAGTTTTGCTTTTGCCGCTAGGTCAGTGGGCGCCGGTACACGAAAATCGTATTATTTTAGAACTGCCCGCTGCCAATCGAGTTTTTATTTCCTCTTCGGAATGTTCTAGTACGGTTTCAGTTTAGCCCCATCTAACGTCGCCTCACACGACGACTCGCGGCGTTATCTAGGCCTGCTACTTGGTTTTGGTTATTCTCTTGAATTTGCGTTTGTAGAGGTGTGGGAGTGGGTTTGAAGAGCCGCATCTTCGATCCATTTTGCGAAATCCTTTGGATAGATCAGAGCCCCCCCCTCAAGGGTTTCCATGTATGCATCATACGGCCCCTCAGGGTGGGCTAGTGGTATGGTATTGACTGTGTGGGTAGGCGTTATCCATCTAGGTAGAGTGGTCTGCTGTGTGTGTATCGTGCTCACACATGGATGATATCCGACAAGCGGTCAGATATGTGCCGTTTCGGGAGATATTGTAGAGATCTTGGTACATAGATCGGTGAGAGAGAGGGCTGTGGATATGAGTCTCACATCACCCCCCTCTCTCTCCCACTCCTCTCCCTCTCCTTCTGGAAAACGGCGCGAGGAGATTAAAATGAAAGGAATATTGAAATACGAACTGCGTTCCGGCGCTACATACCCTTATTAGTCCGGTAACACTACCGGAATACAAAAATAATATATACTCGATTTTGTGCTCCAGAGCACAGCACAGCAGTAGAGCAGTGTGCTAACTAACACCAAACGATGCTCGGGCAGCTGTGGATGAGATGTTTCTAACGCCACCCTTCGATCATTGGTCCCGCGTTGTCGTCGAGCTTTCTTTGAAGATCACTCCGATACTCAGAAAACCGACAAACGCTCAAGGGGGGTGGTATATAC
>JAYMFV010054174.1:0-10912 GCA_036784875.1 Internoretia fryeana | reverse complement strand
ATTAAACGCAATTCCCGCATATGTGAGTTTGATTACGCAAAAAATTTCCAAGGCAAACGCAGTAGAAACCGTAGATGCACTTGCAATGGCTTGGTGCATTGGCTTTTCAATAAAACGTCTACTGTATCAAATTGATTTTGAATCCTTAGTCCACGATGATCAATCAAAGTCAGCCAAGCTTTACAGGAACAGCAATACCTATTTTTCACGTGCTAAACAAAACCTTTGCATTCTTCCAACGCCTAAAGTTAAACATAATTTCCAAACACGACGCCCCAAGATTGCAGTATGTATTTCGGGACAGATGCGAAATTTTGAATGTCACGCGCCCAATGTGATGGAGAGCATTGTTAATCCTCTTAAAGCAGACGTATTTATACATACATGGAAAAGACAGTTTAACAGGGAACTTGATCACATTAGCGTTAAGCGAAATTTGCCCCTTGAGATCGCAGCGGTTCTCGTTAAAGAATTAGCAATGGGGCCAGAACGATTAGAAATATTAAAAAATAGTTATCCTACCCTATTTTCGATTTTGAAGTCAAAAAAGGATCTGGATCAAGCAGTTCTGAAGAATCTATATTCACCCTTATCTTATGAAATTGAAGATGAAAAAGAATTTTCTAGTTGGAACAATCAAAAGAAGATGCTTTATAAAATCTATAGTTGCCATAAAATGGCAATGGATCATGATAGTCAATATGATTTCATTATTAGATTACGTCCAGATAGCCGAATATCCGGACAACCTTTTGATTTAGATGACATCGAAAGACTATGGTTTGAATCTCGGCAAGACATGGTGGTGTTTGCTGACCGTCAGGATCAGCCAACCGTAACAAGTTTGTTTGCCCCGGATCAACTGGCTATGGGCTGCAGAGAAGCTATGACCTTATATTCATCAGCCTATCTTTTTTTATGCTCACAGCAGCGAAAGCCAACACCATGGGATGATGGAAATTCTTTCAGTCCCCATCATACACTCGCAAATTATTTGCTACATCAAGGCGTAACATTAAGATCCGAACCAGGCTTATTGAATTTCTTACCGCCCAACATGCCTATTCCCATTGGTTCTTTGGCTGAAGCATTTCAAAAAGATTGCCCTAAGCCAAAAACAGATTTTGAGCTTAAATTAGAAAATGCTATGGAATTAGTGCTCAAAGACGGACCACACCTTTAAATTTGAAGCTGTCGATAGACAGAGTTCAATGCTTAAAGATGTGTCACAATAGAAATTATTCTATAATATTTATTAGTAAGGAACCTAAACTATGGCTGGTAAAAATCATCTTCAAAAAGTAAATGAAAAAACTTTGGAACAACACCTAGATTTATGAACATTTTGTTTGGAAAACACAGAAGCGAAAGAACACTTAAATACCGAAAGAAATTCGATATGCAAAGGAGTTCAAGCGAGATGTGTTCAACCTCATTTGGTAAGCGGGCCGAAATTTTAACATGAATAATCTGCGGATTAGCTGTATCAATGTTCATACTGCCACACCTCGCATTGCTGCACGCTCAGAAAGCCATTCATTTACCTCATTTAAGACAAAAGCTTTTCTAACCTCTGTGATCGAGACCGGGGCAGGGAACTCATTCCGCTCGATCAAGCGCCAAATCGTGGTACGTGAAAGAGAGGTCTTCTTTGTTACTTCCTTAATGCTAATCAAATCAGCCATCGTTTAAACTCCTTATACTTGTTTAAGATGGCTACCCATATTGCACATGAATCATATGGTGTCAGCAAGATAGCGGTTCGCTAAATACGCTGAATTTCCAAACAAAATAAATTTTAAGCGATTCAAAAAGTGCACCTACCCAAAAGGCTCAGCCTTCTAAGTCACAGATATATCTGAGATTACAAAATGATAATGGCGGAGAGGGTGTCCGAAGAGCTACCAACTGAATGGCAATATTATTGTTATAAAACAATATTTTAAAGTTTTCTACATTTTGCAATGTGTAGCAAAATGTGTAGCAAATAGAGCATCCCAATCTTTCTACCTTGTTGTGCACTGTGCATCCTATAATTGCTTTAGCGCAGCAGTAGCCTCCAATATAGATATATGTCAACCAGTGACCCTAACCTTGGCAAGCATCAATGGAGATATTCTGAAGTGTTCCTTCATTGGTTTTATTGATATTTCTCATCTGGTGAAATTTTCAATTCTGTTGAGTTTTGAGTGAAACCGAGAAGAGTTAGAGCAAGGATTGGCAGTGTTGGCAGCGAAAATTATAAAGCAAAAGATTATAAACTTGCATTCGTACAATCTGTACGGTTTAGACGGTCATGGTCTGGCACACGTCCATTCGCTGCTTCGATATACGTTCTAGAAACCGCGCGCTGACCTATCCAAGAACTAGGCATTTTTTCCAGGGCAATGGACTCAGGGCCATTGAAAACAATACGCCCCCTTAACTGGTCAAAATCTAAATCAAAGAATAATAAATGGTCGGCCCTCTTTTCTGTATCGCGAAAAACTGGCCCACGTCGTGTCCCAGTAGCTTTTACCTGAACTGTTCTGCCATCGGCAGCTATACCATCCCAACCTTCAGACGACCTTTTTGATAGAACAATCCCAAAAATTTCAGCAGCAATGGCTTCACCTAGATCGCCCACCAAGTTGCCATCTAGGGTGAATTTCAATCCTGATGACACGTAGTGATTTCGCAATTCATTTCTCGCTAGGACAAGATTTTTCACAACATCAGGCAATTCAAAATGTTTCAATATTATTCTCCAATTTTGCGACAAGATTATCCGAAAGTCATGTGATTGTTTTGAGGGCGCCCCAAGGTTGGGTTCCTTATGGTTCCAACATTGTGGGGTTACCGTTTGCATCATAAATTTGAAGTGTATATGTACCGTTGGAATCTCGCATTTTTTGGTGGCCATCAATGCAAGTATGCACTACGCTAAGCGGTGCACTTTCAATAGATGTGGGCGTACCATCATCGAGGTTGATGGTAAATTCAAGCATTGCTTCTGCGCCACCGTATGTACCTATTTCTTGAATGAGGTTGTTGAGGCAGATAGCTTCTGCATAGTTATGCCCTCGATTGATATACACGTAATCGGCCTTCGTGAGAGCCGCCAATGGTATGCGATCTTGTGCAAATACTGTGCTCGGCAATAATACAACTCCGCTCACGAGGTAGACTTTCAACACTTTTATGATGTTCACGAACAGAGCCTTTCAGCGTATAATTTTTGAAGATTACTAATTTAGTACTATGTTGTATCGTTGAATAAGCTTTAACTTTTCGAAATAAAAAGCGTTAGAAGAGCCGAAACAGGCACCATAATAATTTTACCAGAAATAAAGGCTATCTTTGATAGCATATAAATTAAGAGAAATGGTGCCTTAATCAATGTCCAAAAAATGCTTCCATTCTTTTGTTTGCCTTGCTGTTTATTGCCTTCATAGGTGGAAACACAATCAGTGCATAGCCACACTTCCATATTCCGCTCATATTCTCTTTGATTTGTGCCTAAAACACGGTTTGACAATGCTTTATGAGACTTTTCATCACCTAAGGCCGCTGCGGCAATAGTAACTCCAGATATTCCTTGCTGACTTTTACCAGTCTTCTTTTTAATATTTACTTTTTGCATTTCAGGTTGAGGCAATATTACACCGCATTCTTTACATGTTTTATTTGAATATTTTTTGGCCAAATCCAAATCTCCAAATTTACCAAAGCGTTTTAAATTAATAAACTCAGCTTAGCATTTCATCTATATGTTGCAAAAGCTGGTTATATATCTTTCTGGTCACACTGGAGAAATAGCCTCAATCAAGAGGAGGCAACAGTCGCTTTTGCTGCTTGTGCGTCGAATGAAAAACGGTTTTGGCGGTGCTCCCTTCAACAGGGACTAATACACCTCGGAGCCGTTCGGCCTTGTTAAGCAAGTAGCGTGCCTCTGCTTCGAGCGCTTTCGCGTCACGTTCCGTTAGCATGTAGCCATTGATAGTTTCTGTTCCGTAATCGCAAACGAAATGGACATCATCTTGTTTTAGACCACGTTGCTGGGTTCGCATTTGGGCATGATCGCTAACCGTGAACATTACTTTTCTTCCTGTCGTGCTTGATCGCGCAGAAACTGTGCTGGAATCCAATTCTTGGCTAACGGCTGCTTAAACCAGAGATCACGCCAAGCATTGCGCGACGTTCCACCTGCAACTTTGGAAGCCCATTCGGAAGCTGAGTAGCTGCCATCATCATCAACGACCTTACCTGCCTTCACCTTGGCATAATGATGATCATTGCCATAGGCCATCCGTACATCAGAGCCCGCTGCGATAGTGACCTCCTTCCAAACAAGGGGTCGGTTTTCCACCTTTGACTGTTCGAGCGAGGCGTTGTCTTCCGCCAGCCATTGTTCATGGATGTGCGGTGCATAAATCTCGGCAACCTCGTCTATTCTATCGCCCCATTGTTCATCAAACCCATACTCTACACTATTCGCCACCCATGCCTCGACTTGGTCGGCTGCGAGCTGTTCAGGGCTAATTTGGCCGTCGGAGAAGCGAATAATGTCTTCATACAGCGCACGCGGAAAGGGGATGTGGATAGTTGGTTTAGACATTTTTAGCTCCATATTGCTTGTTATTAGGCAATGATAGACCAAAATTAAATAGGCGCCAATAGTTTGAAAAAACTATTTTTAGCTATTTTCAGTCTATCTAGCAGATTATTGTTTTTGCAACGCATTTAGTGGATCAATAAAAATCATCACTTGGCTGTCGCAAAACCTTGTCGCCAAAAGAGTGGCCTAGGCCGCGCTCTCATGGTTAATAAGGAAGTTTGAAGCCTGCGAGGCTTTGGATGCTGAGGTAAAAAATCGCTTTCTTATCGTTCTTCAGGACAGTGAGCCAGTTTTTGGCGTAGCAGGCGTAATTCATGCGCGGCTCTTGGGTGAGCCCATGATCTAGCCAAAGAAACGCTGCACCAAGCTCGGTAATCAACTCTTCCATGGCATGGGCTTCACTGCCAAAGCGGTTCGCTAGATCGCGTTCAAGGCGGGGCTTTGCACCTGACCAATGCACTATCAGCCAAGCCCTATGCCAATGCCTCTTATGAAGCTGAAAAGCAACATCCTGGCTGGAAGGTTGTTGATGTTCGCGAGGGATAGTGCGCGAAGTTTGATGCCGGAGTAGACGGTTGAAATTTATGTTCAGTATTCTTAGGGAAAGATGAATAGCATTGAGCACAGGCAATTTACATGTTCAGATCATACCGTACCTGAACTCGTTATTTTGATCATGCTGATGGGCTACAAGTCCGATGTGTCATCTTCCTCTATTGCATAGCTTTGTATTAATAATTGCAAAGCTTCAGTCACAACTTCTCCCAATGTTTGTTTTGTTTGTGCTGCATATATCTTAGCGTCCCAAAAGACATCGGGATCGATGTTTCGAATAGTGGTTTTGTTCATAATGATTGTCTCCATTGCCATTCAATTCTATTAGTATTTAGTGTTTGGAATTCAATTGCGATGTACATTTTAGGCAATAAGGACAAGTCAGTTTTAGCCGATACGTCTCCAATAAAATATCAAATTCAAACTGAATATTTTAGTATGTAAAAAGCCTAATATTTCCTATGCAGCATTATCCTAAGAGATTGGGTCATCAGTGCCGCATGTAATTCAATTATTCCTTTTCGTAGTTATTGAGATTAGAATTGCATTGGTTTGTTTAATACAAACACGTTAGGGGTTAGCCTTATACCTCATATAATATCATACGGTAAATTCATCCATAATGAGAGTTGTTTATTATGACGCTTGCGCGGATGTTCCTGCCAGAGACACCTATACCGTATCGTTAACAAAACAGTATTTGTATGATTGATTTTTTTAATGTCTGCGGGGATCATGTATGCGTTGGCTTTACTTTGTTTCGCACACCTACTATCACTTTTTGATTATCCAGCGATCATATGAATATGGAACACAATAATAAGGTCCACCACCTAGGTCCGTTTTGATCGCCCATTCTTCATCATATCGTAAGTTTCTCGTTTGAATTCTTCTACACTTTCCTTTCAAATGCGGTTTAATACGGTGCGAAGTGAACTCTGTATCTCTATGGAGTTCTTCTTTTTGCATTGTCACTCCCTTCCACTCGAAAAGGTCGTCATCATTTTCTCGGATGCACTCCCATTCACTTTGAGAATACCATTTCTGCGCAAACGAGCTTTCTTTGGCGTAATATATCTTTTCTTCACCAAGTCGGTCCATAAATAACGACCACTGCTTTATCGCTGTATTAAGACTGAATCTTAAGCCGTCGGTACTTGTTTTAAATGTTGGGTCAACAAAAGCTGATTTCATTTTATTTAGCAGTTCATCGCCCCGCATTTTATCAGTCCCACGAGTTGGGTATTTAAAAATGGGTTTTGGATATTTCACAGCATAACCGAGAATATCGAGCGTGTTTTTTGCCAGGCTTTTGTCTTTGGTAAATCCATCAAATTGTACTCTTTTCCACTCAAAGCTTGGATAAGTTTCTCTTAGAATATCGCGAAATAGGTTTTGATAACCAGCAACCACAACGAAATGGCCGGTTAGAATCCAACCGCCGCTATCAGTCGGAGTAATACCAAGATGTTTTAAGAGTTTAGCATTTCCTGAATTGCGGGCTGTAAGCTCTTGAACCGTTTTTAAATCGGGCTCGAAACAACCCGCGATTACCACACCTCGTTTTTGTTTGGTCATTTTTCCTATGATGCGATCTAGTTTCCTCCTTTCAGATAAGATGAGCTGTTCTAGCTGAATGAGGTTTTCAGCAAAGCCAAATATTATTGTAAGCATGTGTACATTTGAAGATTTCGCAGGAAATATATAGCGTGGTACTAACGCATGAGTTAGTTCGTATATACGTCGGTTCTTCCAGATTGGGCAAAGTAGATTGGCACCGCGAAACTTTGTTGGATCACGGTTTATTTTACGGAGTAACCGTATTGGGCCTTCTTCGTTTTGGCTGTCCTTTAATGCGTTAATCACACGTTTATAATTCTTCAACTCAGTTTCGAGGTAAGGACGTTCGAGAATGTTGTCATGGTCATTAAAAATTGCATGTTTGAAAGCTGGATTGAACGTATCATCAGTTCCTAGAACTTTTTGAATGCGACCTTTTTCTGAAATTAGCCTTTTGTCAGCGATTTTCGCGTCAGCCAATGATAGCGCGATATCACCATTTGCTCTTCGATATGTGTTTTTTCCGGCCATGCTCTTTGACATTTTGCAATTGTACTCTCATTTGAAGTTTAGGTAATGGATGGCAAAATTCCAATACGGTTATAGTTTATTTAACGATATGTGATTTCACAGTTTAAGTTAGTTCGATTGAATGCATATGCAACTTCACAAGGAGATTTATGGGAGCCTTGGTTTGAAAACCTTTTTCATTCGCAAGAATGAATTTTGCTGTTTGTTAGTCTCACATGGGTATAGCCTTCCAAGCCTATTTGATGAGACAATCAATATGTCTCATTGGGGCTTGCAAATGAATTATAATACAATCCTGTTCTTGGCCTAGTGCCTAATGATACATGAAAATTAATGTATACGGAGCATATTAATGTGTTAGTTCAACTGATGACGGTCCTAGAGCACTAGATAACTGATCAATAAAGTATTGAAAATTTTTGAAGATACGTTGAGCTATCTATTCGTTGAATCAACGTTAGAAGTATATCGTATTCTCAAAATTCTGATCTGGAATGTACTTACTTGGATTCGGGTGGCCGCGTTATTTTAACGGCTTTTGCATACTCACATATTGCAGCGAGGCCCCAGTCATCCCAATCAGCGGATTTCCAAGGGGACTCTTGGCAAGTTAATGGCTTAATTCTTCGCAAACGTTTGCCGCATGTAGTATAAAATGGACACCGCCTTTGTTCTGTCTGCAATGTTGCAACAAATCCGTTGGGACCTATATGCCTTTCGACAAAATCAAAAATAGCATATACAACACGCAACCCAGTTTCGGTATCATCACTGTGAGTAATATTTTGCCTAAGCAAGACAAGTGAATCACGTTGAATATCTTCATCCAACCCAAGCTCTTCCTGAAGCACGATGCAGGCCGGTAGATTAGCCATAACGTTATTGATTGTTTGTTCACCACTCACTAGTGAATCAACAATTCGAATTTCGTAGAACGGCTCACTTTCGCGAATCTCAAGTGCATTTCGAGCTTCCGACATAATTGCTCTAATTCCAATCGCCATAATGTTATTATGCACGAACTCGTTTTCGACTTTGGTTATCTGAGCTAAGAGGGCCACCTTATTTTGGATGAATACATTATTAGCTGCAATATGAGCAGTTTCATACACAGATTGATCTAATCCTGCTGTAGACTCTGCCAGTTGCAATATGCTCCATAATGCGTCGGCGGGATCGGTCGAATTCAACGCAGCTAAAACGAAAGCTAAAGCGGCATCATCTTCCACATTGGGCAGCTTATATTTGATCAATGCTGAGACCACTTTATAGGGGAATACTGGTACAGAAAGATCATGTTCATAGTCGGTGTGTGAACTAATCAAACGGTGTTCGAGTAACCAAGCTGCGGACTCCATTACTTCTTGGACTCCAATATTAATTATAATGTTTTCTTCTGCAGAACTGGCATCTTTTATTTTGGCATCACACTCAATAACGCATAGTAATATTCCGGCCTCGCCCTTCAGTTTAGTGATGAGGTTTGCATTTACAATTTCTAAAGATACTGGGCCTACTATTTTTTCTGGAGTAGGTTTATTAGGACATCTTACATCTTTGAATAGATCAATGAGAGTTTTATAATGCCGGTGCCAATGTAGGTCTAACCCTATTTGTCCGGTACTGAACCCAGTCTGGTCAAATGTTTCGCGAAATAATCGCCATCTTTCAAGCATGTTAAAAAAACCGGCCAATCCCGACGCCGTTGAGATGTTGTGCAGGTAATGGAAGTATTCGTGCAAGAATACTCCGAGATGAGCTGAATTTTGGAATTCAAATGCAGTTCCATTGTCATTGAAGCCTCGCACTTCGGGACTTAAGCGTATTATCATTTTTTCTGGTTTATACGCAGCCACTGTGTCGCCGGCCATCATTTCTAGATCGTCCATCAGTCTTCTTTCTGTGCAATGCATCGCAGATGCCAATCTGCCAACATTTTAAAATCTATCGCATGGCCAATTTCTGTCAATCAATCAGGTGGAGTTCGGTTTTGCGATGGGCTTTTAAAACATTGATGCGATAGACTCGTTAAACTGCAGTTTGATTTTATATAATACCAAGTTTCCTGTTCCGTGTTGTTTGGGTGTACACAAGAGTATGCTCATACGGACATCTAATACGAGGCCATGAATTTGTCCGTACGGGTTGATATCAATCAACGTACACGTTATTATACGTACATAACCCTTATGGACGATTCTTAACTAGTGGAGATGCTTATCGCGACAATACTCTACACACGTGTATCAACATCTGATCAGGATGTTGATCTTCAACTAGATGATGCTGTTAAAGCCGGATTTGAAATAGATGAAGTAATTTCTGACGAAGGCGTATCTGGTATTAGCACCAAATTGTCAGAAAGGCCGCAGGGAAGGCGGTTGTTCGATAAACTTAGGCATGGCGATATATTGGTTGTTCGTTGGGTAGATCGCCTTGGTCGTAATTACAATGATGTCACTGATGCTATTCGTACATTCATGAATAATGGCATTGTAGTAAAAACCATCATCAACAGCATGGTGTTCGATGGTGTTACAAGAGACCCCATACAGATGGCGGTGCGCGATGCATTAATTGGGTTTATGGCTGCAACTGCGCAGGCTCAAGCCGAAGCCACCAAGCATGCTCAACGTATCGGTATCGATAATGCTATAAAAGACAAGACCAAGTATGCGGGGCGAAAGCCGTCATATAACAGAAATACATTCGAAATTATCACTACCATGATCGATCAGAGGCTGAGTGTCAGCCTTATTGCTCGTGAGGTAGGAGTTACAAGGCAAAGTATTATTCGTATAAAGAAAGACCGTGTAGGTGCAGACGAAGCATTAAAGAGGTGGGGGCAATAAATGACCCCAATCATTAAATTATACCAAAAAGTCTAGCCCAACTCTCGTAAGGTTGCTACCTAATTTCTGATTTAAGTTAAGGGCATATTCATATCTCAATTGCCACTCAATTTTAACTTTACGATTTTGTAAACTTAAATTTCCGTCTTCTGAACGAAGCCACTGTATTTCAAGTTCCTTATTATCAAAATCAGGGTTATCATGGTCATCGAACCATCCAGAGTTACTGGCAAAAAACATTCTCCAAATGGGTTCTTTTCCGTGTTCATTGTCTTTTGATGGAGGATAAATTCCATATACTTCGATTTCGGTGTTTATTTTCATAAACACATATTCGTTAGAGTTTATCATTTTTGAATTGAGGTTTGAAGAATCCACACCTTTGTGAAGCTTGATTGCCATGAACGATTTAGTTTCATCATCTTTATGATGTATTCCCACTTTACGTTGTGATGGCACCATATCGCAGGCAGGTGACAAGCATACCCAAATCTGATTTTCGTTTCCTTCTCTAAGTGAAAATAGATGCCCGGTGCTGATGTGTTGACCTACAGGCGGTTTAGTGCAGACATATGAATTGTAGTAGTTTGTCGCCTTAACTATGTCTGCATCTGATGCTTTGCCATAAGAATTGATAAATCGTTTTGTAGAATCATCAATTTTTGAATCGCAATTTAGAATTTGCCTGCCATAAACAATCACCGATTTTTTGGTTTGATCTCCCAGACCCTCCAAATGCCTGTTTATTTGGTTCTCAAGCGCGGTCTTCTTTTCGGCATCGGACATGTCGACATTTGATAAACTCTCATAAAACTTA
>JAYMFV010053071.1:0-10943 GCA_036784875.1 Internoretia fryeana | reverse complement strand
GCATGAGTTGGATGCAGCGCTTAAGGCGAGTATTCAATATTGACATCACTGAATGCGAAAAATGCCAAAAGCGCAATGTAAGGATAATTGCCTGCATCATTGATACAGTTGTTATTCAAAAAATATTGAAGCATTTAGATAAAAAGTACCCAACTTCTAAACAAATAAAACTGTTACCACCTCTGCGTGCGCCACCTGATGAACAATACGGAAACGATTTCACTATTCAACGAGGCTTCAATTTTGGGGCGTAGGCTCCGCTGCAAGACTAAAGAGAAACGCTATTAAATGGCGGGGCCATTGGCGCTCTAATTACCCTTTTCCTGTACAAATGGCCTGTCTACGCATGAGATTACAGACTAACAAACCTTACAAAGCTTCCACAATTAGACATTGCAACAGACCAACCTAGTCAATAAGACACCTGTTACAGGGAGTAGCAAATAGCTTTAATCCTTCTTATACTCTCCCTTTATAGCAAGTCAGTGCTTTCACCGTTGATTGATAAGGGGAAGACTGGGCAAGCGTATCTATTTCACGATCATACTGAGTCAGGGTAAGGTCAATAAACAGAATTGCTACAACAAAGAAAATACCGAGATTAAGTTTTGTTTTCACGTTTTGTCTTCCATGTAAGTGATAATAGCCTAAAACTTCGATTGTATAGTGTAGGCGCGATAAGTAAGCTTAACGCTTTGTATTTATCGGCTTTTTCTAATGCTAGTTACGCGTTGGTGCGTCTGGGCTGGCAGGCCCAAACTTAACCATACCGTTTTATAGTAGCATAACGTTTTAATAAAATAGGTGTAATTGGTGTAATTGGTGTAATTGGTGTAATTGGTGTAATTGGTGTCATAGGTATTGCGGGGTAACTAAAAGCGGAGGAAGGGCTCTCAAGCATTAACAGCTTTCATCTATCACTTAAGACTAAATGCATGTTACTTGGAACCCTCAAAGTGGCTATTTGCTCATATGCTAGCGGGTATTGGTTACCCACTATTGTTAATAGTATTGGGCCGCATTTTGAGCATGTTGAGCATTTTGAGAGGACTATCTAATAATGTCCTGAATATACTGGGGTAAATCGCTTAGTGCCGCAACAACCGGTGTGTCGCCACTAATATTAAGCACTTCGATATTATTTGCACTGTTTGTAGCATCTAACTCACGTTTGGTACACACCACAAATTCCGTATTTTTAAGTGTTACTGCTACGCGCAAACCATCGTCGTCGGCACGATCACCGGCATCAAACGCATTGGCAACCCCTCGTAATGAAAATCTTACGATGTTATCTACCGCCAACTCAGCAAACGCGGCTTGATTGTCTGAGTTATTCAGCACCGAACAAAAGCCTGGTGACTCCGACACACGTACCACAGGTTGCAAGTTTTCATCTAAAAATATACCATCAAAGTCTTGACTACCCTCACTCCCTGGCGGATTCACCGCAAAAAACGGAGCGCCGTCAGTACTGCCATCAGCATTGCTAGACTCACCTAAAACGCCAAATATAACTACGTCGATTCCATCACCGCCGTCAAAAAAGTCACTGCCGTCGCCGGGGGCCCAAATAAAAGTGTCGTCACCATCAAACCCCAGAGCCCGATCACGGTTATCTGAACCATTGGCATCGCCATCGACGTTTGAGTTAAAGTCTTCAGTACCGCCAATTAATATATCGTCGCCCTCGTATCCAAGCAGCACATCCACGCCTAGGCCACCAATAATAATGTCGTCTCGTTCATCACCCATAAGAATATTACCGCCGCGTAAGCTCTGGTTAGGTGAGCCTCCCGGTCCACCTGGGTTTAATGACAATAAAGCATTGACCTTACTATTATTGTCTAGTCCTGCAACTAGTTGAAATTGTTTAGCTGCAGGTGGCGCTGGCGGTGGTAAGGGCGCTTCATAATCGTCATCGTATGAGCTACCGCCACAGGCGCTTAAAGAAATGGCTAAAAAAGCCGAAATTACGGCCAACGGCAATTTTTGTGCGTTGCTAGGAAATGTTGTAATGACGCTATTCTCATTTTTTTGATCAATGTTTTTCATGTTGGATTCCTTTAAATTTCTATGTTCTGTATTTGCAAAACTGGGGCGTTCAAAGCGCACGCATATAGGCTTTGAACAAATAATAAGTGTCTCGATTGTTTAGGGTTGTACTGCGCCTGACAATAACTGTGCTGCGACTGATGGTAAGCTGGCTGCGTCAATAACTTGAGCTGGAACAGTGCGTAAATCTAATATTTGTACTGCGCCTCCTGCTTGTGTTCCGCACACTAAGAACTCCACATTTTTGAGGTGGACAGCTACGCGTAAACCGCTGTCTATTGTGTTTACATCAACACTTCCGTCGGCTGCATCAAATGCTGCTCGGGGGCCTCGCAGTACAAATCGTACTAAATGGTCTAACGCAAGTTCTTCAAGCCCAGCTTGGTTGCTGGCATCTTTCTCAACTAACTCGCAAAAGCCTGGGCCGCCAGCAACGTTAATTACCGGCATGCCAGCAGATACTTCAAAAATACCGTCAAAGTCACGCGAGCCCGCAACATTTGGAGGCGTCACGCCAAAGAAAGGAGCACCCTCTGTTTCGCCAGCTGCATTTTGGTTTTCGCCAACGAGAGTCATGAACAATACGTCTTCCCCTAAGCCACCGTCGAAGAAATCGTTACCATCTCCTGGCGCCCATAAAAAGCTATCATCACCTTCTTCTCCGAATGCACGGTCACGGTTAAGCGGATTGAAGTCCTCAGTGCCGCCAATGATTATATCGTCTCCCGGTCCAGCCAAAAGAATGTCGATACCTAACGCACCGATTAATAAGTCATTGTTAACCGTACCTGATATGATATCGCCAAACTGGAGGCTTTGGTCGCCGCCGCCATTTGTGCCGCGGTTACCTGAATACAAAGCGGCAATGTCAGCCTTGCTGCTGCTTGCTGAATTTAAGTCGTTACCGATTTTCACGTCGGCAAAAGTCGTTGATGTTGCTAGTAATATGGCGCTAGCAATTAATGTTTTTGATACGAGTTGAGTGGTTTTATTAAACACAATGGTGTCCTCTTATTTGGTTATTCTGTGATTCCGTCAACACCATTTACGCCATCAAAAATTTGAAAGTTGCAGCGGGGTGAAAATAAATATTTTTATTTGTCGGCGACGCTCAATAAAAATGTTGTCATTTTTCGTTTGGCTGCAACCTTATGTATAGTAGTGGCGTAAATGAGGAAAGTAGCAACCGTCAGACTTCAGGGAAGTAAAGCAAATGAGTGCAACGCAACCGCAAAAATTAGAGGAACTGCTCGCCAAATGCACATTGGGTGATCAAGTTGCCTTTGCACAGCTCTACCAAGCTGTGTCGAGTAAGCTAAATGGAATTGCTTATCGTATTTTGAATAATGTCGAAAGTGCCAACGAGGTATTGCAGGAAGCCTTCGTGCAAATTTGGAATAATGCAAGTGAGTATCGGTCAGACAAAGCCCAACCCATGACATGGATGGCATCTATTGTTCGCTATCGCGCCTACGACCGAATAAAGTTTGAAAAAAGGCGGATTGAAGGCGCGCAATTTAAAGCCGACATTGACAACTTTGATGACATAGAAAGCACCCAAAAAGACGGCGTATTGTTATGCGAGCTCAATCAAGAACTGGAGATGTGTTTATCTACATTAGACAACAATCAACGAAAATCGATTCTTATGGCATATTACTACGGCTATAGCCGTGAAGAAATTTCAAGCAAATTTGAAGCGCCAGTGAATACGATTAAATCGTGGTTAAGACGCGGAATAGAGAGGTTGCAGCTATGTCTAGGAAAATAGAACGTCAGTACTTACAACGATATTCGTTACCAAAGGTTGTCGACCACCTTGCGTCTAATTATGTAATGGGTTTGCTAAGTCCGCGGGTGAAAAAACGTGTGGACGCTTTACGTCGCGATTTTGATCATCAAAAAATTGATCAACGCATTAGCTTTTGGGAGCAAAAAATGGCGCCATTAGATAGTGATACTCCTGAGCTAGCGCCATTACCTGAGACTTGGCAGAATATCCACGCTAGGTTAAATCTGGGCAACGCAACCGCCAAGGAGTCAAGCCAAGCAAAAGCAAAAAGCGTAGACCAAGCGTCCACAAAAGGCGGCAAACAAGCCTGGTGGTCGTCATGGTCTTTTCCTCAGTGGTCAGGCGCGTTTTCGTTTGTGTTTTGTGTTGTCATTGGTTTTGTTCTGTTGCAACCAACAGATGATCCCGTTGCAATTGAACGAGGTGCTTTAAGCTATGTTGCTGTACTTGAGGATAACCAGCAAACGCCACAAGTCGTTGCGGCTATTTATGGCGAGACCAAGGAGCTTGTCCTCGATATATTGACGTTGCCGAATGTTGACGCCCAGCAAAGCCTTGAGCTATGGGTGATTTCAAAAACAGATAAGCAATCACGCAGCCTAGGCGAAATTCCACAAGGCCAAGCTAACTTTGACCGCGCGTTGTCTGACGCAGAATGGCGCTTAATTGCCGATTCTTCATACTTAGTCATTTCGATTGAAGATGAAGGTGGTTCAGCCATTGGTGAGCCCAGCGAAAGCATCATTTCTAGGGGTCTGTGTATTCAGTTAGGAAACAGGGATATAGAAACGTAAGCATGAACAACAAAATATCAATATTACGCTTACTAATAGTCGGTTTATTGGCCCCAGCAAGTAGCTTGAGTTTTGCAGAAAATGGCCTAAGCGAAGCAATTACCTTTGAACCGGCTCTGCGATACAGGTACCAACAAGTTGATGACAGTGTTCGCGGCGATGCGATAGCTAACACTCTAAAACTGCGCTTAAGTACCAATTGGCAAGTTAATGACAATATTAACGCGTTTATACAAGGCGACCATGTACATGGTTTTAGCGAGGAGCGGTATAATTCCATTACAGTCACGCGTGCCACCAGCCCTATTCAAGAAGCGCTTGGCACTGAGTTGAATCAAGCTTGGTTGCAATATACAAGCGACAATAACTGGGGCCTTACCATAGGTCGTCAGTTGTTAGGCTTTGATAACGAGCGCCACGTGAGCGGTGTTGAATTTTGGCAAAATGATCAAACCTTTGATGCGATTACACTGACCTATAACGACTCAATGCAATGGGCTGTGACTTATTCGTACGTAAACAAAGTTCACCGGATTTTTGGTGATGAAGCTAAACCAATATTGCCGAGTGAAGATATTCGCTTTAACGAAAACCCCAATAGACCGTTTTTAGAATTAGGTAATCATAAACACAATAGCCATTTGCTCAATATTAGTTATCAGGTTAATCGATACATTGGCGTGACAAGCTATGCGTATATGTTAAACAATGAAACCGCCCAACAACTGTCTAGCAATACCTTTGGTTTGCGAATAAAAGGTGAAGCTAAACCTTCACTTATTAAGTATGGGTACAGCGCAGAAATCGCTCATCAACAAACTGCTAAAAATAGCCCTTGGGATTTTTCAGGGTACTATCTTTTTGCCGAGCTCAGTGCACAGTACAAAAGCCATCAGATTGCACTTGCACACGAACGCCTAAGCGAAGATAACGGCTTTGCTTTTGCCACGTCGTTGGGCAATAACCACCTATTTTTAGGGTGGGCAGATATTTTTTCTAGCTACTTAAATACCGACGGTATCCGCGATACGTTTATCACTTATCGAGGACGTGACGCTCAATTAAGATGGCGAGTTGTGTTTCACCAGTACAACAGCGACAGCAGCGGCGCAACGGCAGGTCATGAATTAGATATAGAAGTGGCGTATCGATTTACCCGCGAATGGGAAGCTACATTTTTAAATTCGCGATATTACGCAAAAGAAGGCATTGAGGGGCTGCCCGCTTCACAAACTGATTTGAGTACATGGACCTTAGGCGTGTCGTATCACTTCTGATTTCACGGAGTGAGCATGCGTTCACGTTTGCTCTAATCGCACATAGCAACAGCGTTTAAAGTTATTTCCAATCGTCGGCATTACCATCATGACTTATAGTAATGCCTTCTTGTTTATCATAAAAATCATATAGCTCGTCTGGCATGGGGTTTTGTTTGACGTCTAAAAACACTAACTGTTGTAAACCGGTAATTTGTAAATCTTCTAGTTGATTGTCCCACAAGTAGGCTTCTTTCAAGGATTTTAAAGGCAATATGTCTAATCGCTTTAGTTGGTTTTGCATCAGCCGCATTTTTTGCAAGTCATGCAAACCTGTAAAGTCGATAGTTGTTAGCTTGTTTCTAAAAACATACAATGCCTCGAGCTGCTGCAAACCAGTAATATTTATTTGTGTCAGTTCGTTTTTTGCTAAATTAAGGTGCTTGAGCTGGGTTAGTGCGGTTAAATCAGCCGTGGCAATATCATTGCCAAAAAGTGACAAACTTTGAAGGCCGGTGAAGTGTTCAATACCATCTAACGTAACAATTTTTTTGTTATGGCACTTTAATGCTAAAAGGTGCTGTGGGTCGCTAAATTTACCTTTCATCATTGCCGTGTTTATACACGTTTTTAGGGCATTGTCAGTAATCACAGGTAGCGGCTTAGCTTGCACTAAACCAATTACGTTAAACATTGCGAACACTGCCAAACCACACACACCTATCAAGGCGCGAAATATGCTATGTTTGCGAAGTACGGTTACTTTCGACGATTGAGTCGACCTTGTTCTCATGAACACCCATAGATTGTTTGTCGTTTCGTTAGGCAGATATTACATGTTATTAATGCTTACTACTAATGCTACTGTCGCTTTGTCGACTAGCTTATTAATATTACTGGATAATTGAAATATGATGAATTTATCTAAAGTAGCCTGTTGGCTTTTAATAGTCCTTACAAATACTTTTATTGCTTCAATGGCGAGTGCCGAGCCATCTTTGTCTAGTTCGGGTAAAATTGCGATCAGTATTTCATACGACGATGCGCTAAACAGCCAATTAGACAATGCACTGCCCGCCCTAAACGAACGTGGCATAAAGGCATCATTTTACGTGGTCCCCTTATCATCAGCATTTAAAACCAGAATAAACGAATGGAAAGCTCTCGCCCAGCAAGGACACTAACTCGGTAACCACACTTTATTTCATGCCTGCATAAAGAATAAGCCCGGCAGAGAATGGGTCGACCCTTATAACGCACTAAACGATAAAACAGTTAGCGATATGCTAAATGAAGTATTGGTAGCCAATACCTTGCTAGAGGCGTTAGATGGTGAAACCGTGCGCACATTAACCCCTCCTTGTTTTGACGAAATGGCTAAAGATGGCAATTATATAGATGCGGTAAAAGACCAATTTGTTGCGATTAAAAGTAGAGACAATGCGGATACCAGCGCATTAATTGCACCCGATAGCATTGGTGCGCAGCAAATCATTTCTTTTATTGAAAGCCAACCTGCAAACATCACCCTTATAAATGTTTTATTTCACGGTGTGGGCGGCGATCACTTGTCTGTCTCTGCGAAAGAAAAAGAACAATAAGGTATCGAGATGCATGACTGGACACTTATAAAAATAGAATATGATTGGGAGAGTAAGAAGTGTGAATTGCAGTTGAAAGATTGCAATTCGGATTTGCAAATACTTACGGTTTTAGATGTGAGGAAGATACATATACCTCACATGGAGAATTGGGGACCTAGTAGTTCAATAAATAGTGTTATTGGACCAAAACAAAAAAATGGAATCAATTTGCTTGAGATTGAAATGCAATCAGGCGATATTATATGTATAGAAGCATCACAATTTCATTTTTAAAAAATCAACATGTGCAGACAACTGAATAATTTTCTTCAGTTAATAGTGAGGTTGTTTCTTGTTTGAGGCTGTAACTGCCACTAGTTACAGCCTCGAATAAGGCCTTGCTAATCGGGGCTTTGGATTACTGATTTCAATACAACCTGCTATACTTATAACTCCCTGTACTAATTTAAAAATATGTTAAATTCAGTGGTTCATAATTACGACTATTTTACTACAAAGCACGGATGTATCATCCAAAGCTAGGGCGATTCTTGCAAACGTTATGAAGACCAGATGAATCTTTATGCTTATGTGGGGAATGACCCGGTCAATATGCGAGATCCTACGGGACTTTCGGGTTGTTCGGATATGTCAGATCAGGGTGTATCCGGTAAGTGTATAGAATCAAGCAACTTTGATGAATCAGAACATGGGAATGATACAACAGTTTCCAATGCCAATACGGATGATGTTGCTGGCAACAATATGTCTAGTTTGAAATCGAAGAATAGCGAAAGTGCCGCTTACTTCATTGAGGGTAGCGATGGTTCAGTAACATTTACTGAAGCACAAAGTGAATCTGTAGAAAGTGGTGGAGTAATTACAACTTCACTACCTATACCCAGTGATGCTTCCGCTGTGGGACATTCACATCCAGAAAGCGGTGGTGAGGCTGCTCCCGGGCCAAGGGATGATTCGGTGGTCAACGGCGGACGACCTAACTATATTTATCAAAATGGCAGAGTTATAGTTGTTGAGCGCTCTGGTGGTCAATTTAGAGTTCGTGTTGTAACGGGCAAAATGTCTCGGCAAGAACGCAAGCGAACTAAAAAAATGCTAAATAAATTTCAAGGCCGTTGATATGAATAATACTTTTTTTTGCTCTTTATTTTTGCTTTTTTTAACTGCCTGTACTTCAAGTTTAGGGGTTGACGATATTTTTAACAACAGAAATAATTTAGACGGTAAAAGCATAGAAGTCGAAGGCATATTATTAAATCAAGGGACGATGCTAAAACTCTGTGATAAGAAACTTGGTGACGATTGTATTCTGTTAGAATATAAAAAAGACCTCAAAAATGAGCTATCAAACAATATTGGTAGTCGAGTACAGATAAATGGAAATTTTATAGAACATGAATACGTTGAAACCGACAATGGGCTAACGTTTGTCCCATCAAGGCTATCAATATTATCGATTAAGTTGCTTCGTAATCATAAGTAATCTTTGAATCTAAAACCTGTCCAGTCTGGGCTTTGTCTTCTTTTGCTTTACTGAGAATTCATTATAATTGTAACTCACTATATTAATAAATTTTCCAATAAAATAGCGTGGTTCATAATTACGATTATTTTATTACAAAGCACGGATGTATCATCCAAAGCTAGGTAGGTTTATGCAAACTGACCCTATTGGCTATGAAGACCAAATGAATCTTTATGCTTATGTGGGGAATGACCCGATTAATATGGTGGACCCTTCAGGCGAAGTTGGGCATACTTTAATAGGCGGATTCGTTGGAGGTTTAGTAAGTCTGGGCTCCGATTTAATATCGAAAGGAGGAGACATATTCTGGCAAGAAGCCACGGGTTCTTTTGCTGGAGGGTTTGTGACTGGAGCAGCCGTTGCGAATGGTACCCCATTAATTTTTGCAAACGCACTTGGATCTGGAGTTGGTGAAGGCATTACTCAATCGCTAAATGCGGCTACTGGAGAAGAAGCTAGTTTTGGTAAAGTAGTTGTGGCAGCAGGAACCGGAGCAATTACTGCCAAATTACCAGATATTAAATTTCCAGGAGTGACGAGCGGAGCTGGTAATATGAAAGCTGTTTTTAAAGGTCAGATCACTAAATTGACAACAGGAAGCACCACAAACGTGACATCAACGACGATAACAAACGGTGTGATTTCAGGGGTCGTCGGTGGTGTGTTTCAGCAAATCTCAAAAGAAGTCTCAGATAGCGCAATTGGCAACAGTACGGCAGGAGCTATCGATAATAGGATGGGGAAATGTTTACCAGCAAACCCACATTGTTAATTTTATGACCCATATAAATAGCAATCTTCAATTAAAAATAAAATACTATCTCTTGGATATACCCTATTGTGCGAAATCTGCACTCGTTAACTCAATTCGAATAGTTCTATTTTTTTCTTTACTTGGATTTTTAATATTCCTTGTGCAAGGAGAAACTAGCAAAGATGCAATTAGTATTGTTTTTGAATTTGTATATGAAAGTTCAGCACGACTATTTATATTATTTTTTCTGTTAATAACATTTTTGAGGTTTTATTCGAAGTTTATTTACTGGAATAAAAATTATGATGCAAACTGTAATGTAACTGATTTGCATAATAAATGGAAAAATCAATGATAAACGGGTCAGAGTGCAGCACCCCTTTTTTATCTTAATGACAAACGCACAAAGCTAAAAAACCTGACTGCGGTAGTTAACGAAATCAGGCTTTAATTTATAGACCACCACGCACTTATCGTACTTTTTACCAAGTTAGCTATCAAAAGTTCTGTATATAATCAATTTTATTTCCAAGCTTTTATCAAACGTTGATTTTTTCTTGCATCGTCGTTGTCGTGCAATTTATCTTTTTGGACTATAATTTTTACCAATTACAATTATTGTTTTTGCGTGTCTGTCGTTAGAACTACACATATCCTAAAAACCGGAAGTTTCAGACAATAAGGTTTTCATCTAAAGGAAACCTATCATGACTAAACGAACAAGAAAAGAATGGCAACAAATCATGCAAGCCCATCTTGAGTTCGCTGGCACCACCAAACAATTTTGCCATGAGCGTCACATACAGCCATCGCATCGCTAAATATTTAGAGAAAGCCGGCCTAGTTCAGCGCGACATGGAAAATAGTTACCTGAATTTGCCCATCGATGATGAAGATAGTTTGCTGCAGTTACAGGGTGCCTCTGTCAGCTACCGCATCGCAATGGGACCACAACAAGGGCAGAAGGTGTTTACGCTACAAACCTTACCTGCTAGCACAGAGAGAGAATATGGTCAGTTAGCCAATACCTCTGGCTTTTCGCTTCACGCCGGTGTGTTTGCCAACGCTGATGAGCCTGAAACACTAGAAAGACTTTGCCGCTACATCAGTCGTCCAGCTATTAGTGAGCAGCGCTTGAGCATGACGCAACATGGAAAAGTGCG
>JAYMFV010051964.1:0-10953 GCA_036784875.1 Internoretia fryeana | reverse complement strand
CAGGCAAAATTATCATTTCGTTATCACTGTTCTTTGTTGTTGTTGGAAATACGATTTTATATACGAAACCGTACTAACCCACTCGGCACACGACGTCTTTAAGACGTCGTAATATGGTCATTATTTGGTCACGACGTCGTTGACGTTAAAACGACGTATATAAGACGTTATAAAAATTACCTATTTATGACGTCTAGAAAAAGACGTCTCAAAAACGTGTTAAAGACGTCATGTAAATAACGTCATTTTTGGCAACCAAAAAATGACGTCATATTAACGTTATTTAAAAATCCAATACCCGACGTCTGCGAAGCGACGTCTTACTGACGTCATTGAAAGTTACGTACTTTTGGCAACCAAAAAATTACGTCATATTAACGTTATTTAAAAAACCAATATCCGACGTCTGAGAAGCGACGTCTTACTGACGTCATTGAAAGTTACGTACTTTTGGCAACCAAAAAATGTCGTCATATTAAGGTTTTTTAAAAAACCAATATCCGACGTCTGTGAAGCGACGTCTTACTGACGTCATTAAAAATTACGTACTTTTCGCAACCATAAAATGACGTCATATTAACGTTATTTAAAAGACCAATATTGGAGGTCTTGGTAACGACGTCTTGATGACCTCACCTAAATTACGTACTTTTGACAACCATGGAATGACGTCATAACAACGTTATTTAAAAGACCAGTATCAGACGTCACAAAAAATACGTACTTTTAGCTAAAAAAAACGACGTCATATCTACGTTATTCAAACGCCCAATAAGTATTGATTGTCATCTCGCATGAATGTTTGTTTAGAATAAGTATATAAACTTCTTTTTATGAAGGGACATTCAATACTCAAGTTTTTTTTTAAAGTAATATTTTGGAAGTTTTTGTCTCTTCCATTTTCAAACCAAATTTACAATTAAAAACTGTACTTCTTCTTCTTTTTAACTGTAAATTTGGTTTGAGAATAGAATATTATACGTCACAGAAAAAAAAATTAAACTACTTTTAATTGCATTAGAAAAAATGTTGAGAAGTGGACATAATGAAAAATACAATATTTAAATAATAAATAACTAAAGTTTCTTATATCGTTTCAAGCTCCAATCAAGGGGCGTAGTTTGCGTTAAAAGTAATAGACCTTTTCATTAATATCTGTGAAGGAGAAAAAAGGACGTTTCTAAATGAGACAAAGCTTGTAGAATTAGCACCGTTTTGAGTAATTAACTGTAATCAAAAATGAATAATTATCATTAAAATTAAATTTTATTACCGAATTTGATATTTCTACAAGCTTCGCCTCGTTTTAAAACGTTTTTTTTCCATCGCAGATATTAATGAAATGGTCTATAAAAAATAAAAGTAGCAAGAAGAAGTTAATCTAACTTCATCCTTGGAATGAGTCTACAGCAATATGCGTGAACAACACTAAACTTTCTTCAAAGAAGCCAAAAATTGCAAATTCAATAGAAGGCTTTAGTAGCTGTTCTGGACCAGAAGATTTTTCAAAGGATGTAGAACAACTCTTTTCCCAAGTGGCAGTAATTCGCCTTCAGAACAGATATTGTTTCAAAGAAGCTTCTTATTTTAACAGTTTCTCACTTATGTTCTAAAACTCTGTTTCAAAGTTATTATTGTATGATTTAAATAACTTAAAATGCTCTTGAAAAACAATAAGAAAGATATTTAATTTCATTAAAGTGCGTTTTTGAGAATAGGACTTTTTCGCAGATTCCAAATACTTGAAACAACATATTTTAGGAAACTTTTAGAAGAAGGTCTTCTTCAAACGACGTACTCGACGTATTTAAGGTCATTTTTTCCCCTTATAAATTGACAGAAAATTAAGTACTTGATTTAAGACCCTTTCACCTTTAATTTTTACCAACAATGGAATAATACCGTAAACCTCCGACTATAAGCCCCCTCCCCCCCGTGTATAAGCCCACCATAATTTGCCCACAAAAAACCTACAAGCCCACAAAAAGCCCACAAAAAGTGCTTACGAAAGTGTATAAGCCCAGGGCTTATAGTCGGAGGTTTACGGTATATCAACACGAGTACCTATTATTATATTTTTTTCCCTAAATGTAATAAAAATGCGTACGTCATTAGTATTTTCCCCGAAAAATCCTAAATATAAGGATTATCGATCGGAGCAAGGTGGGGAAAAGCATTGGATATTCCCATTTACGTCTGTTAGATGCAGTTTAGTACCCCTACATACGATATAACTTTGCTTCTGTGATACCTATTCAAATAAAGCTGTAATTTAGCATTTATTTCTAAAAAAGGGTGATGACGTCACAATATTTTGTAATAAATTCTAGATTACAGCTTTACATAAATATATATCATAGAAGCAAAGTTATAAGGTAAGGAGAAGTACTATACTGCATCTAAAACACATATTTGGGAATATCCAATGCATTCCCCCATCTTGCCCCGATCAATAATCCTTAAATTAAGGATTTTTTCCGGAAAAATAATAATAACGTCCATCAATTTTTCAGTTTTTTTTAAAAGAATATAATATACGTAGCTTTATTCATGTAATTTTAATCAAAGTTAACGTTAGACTGGTTCAGTCTGTTTTACGGGAAATAAAAAAAATCGGGAAGTTTCCGAAATCCGAGTTTACGGCGCAAAAGAAGAAAAATAAAAACTTATATTTATTTTTCAATTTTTATATATTTTCTTCATTTTAATAATATCTAAATATAGACTAATCTAGTCTAAGTTAACGTCAACAAGGTTTTGAGATCAGCGTTTATTCTTACCAATATATATAGGAACAATTTGACCTTAAGTACGGCTAGTATACCTAGAAAGTAGGTATGTGTAAAGTTTCCCATGATTTTTATTTATTTCTGATAATATTTATTGTCATGCGTGAATTTCCTGTCTGCATAATGTCTGCAAGCGTTGTTTTTTCGATTTTCTACTATTACGAAATTTTGAAGATATATATTAAATAATTTTTTTACTTAATCTCTTTATAAATATTAGATACTCTATGTATTAACAAAGATTATATATGAAATGAGTTAAAACAAAAGCAAATTAGTTTCAGGGATAACAACTACGGGATGGGAAACGGGCGTGTTTTCTTGCTTAACAAATCCGTTAATTTTCAAACCTCGTTTCCAGACTTATTGAAAGGTAAGCAATTTTTCCTTTTAAAATGTTCTTTTCGGATTTTTCGTCAAAATTTAACACAAATTTAAGTTATTTTTTGAAAGATTGAATTGAGTTTTTTCGAAAAGTATACTTTTTAGGATGATGCAATGAACCACAATAACTAGCATTAGAATAATTGATTATACTATGCGAGGTTTTAGAGTTTTTTCACACCCTTAATTTCACATCCTTTCAAACTAATAAAAGAATTAATTATAGGCAATAGACAAAAATAATTTTAACGCTAAAAATCAAGTAATCATCTCTATTATATTTCCATGGTGAGATATTTACTAAGTGTTGTAGATAGATTTATTGCATTAATGTTTATTACGTTATTATGTTACACGCAAAATTGTAAATGCACGCAAAAACATAAAGTACGCAAAACATAAAAGCAAGCAAGTAGTCGTAGTCAAAAATGTTAAAGAATGTAAAATATGAAAGCACGCAAAAATGTGAAAGCACGCAAAAGGTTATCAAAAGCAAGAAAGCGCTCAAAAACTATAAAGCATGCGAGACACGATAAGCACTCGATTTAACAGACTCTATATTAAGCAGTTTCGCTTTGTTGTACTCTGTATTCGAAAACTTAGTTAGTATTAACCAAAAAGATTAACTGTAAATTACATGAAAGCGAGGCGTAATAAATTGTTTATTGTTGAAGCCTATTTCAAGAAATCTCTTCCTTACGGGTGCGAATTAATTATTTCGTGTATTCCCTTGACGATATTCAACTATTTTATTAGTAGTTTTAATAGTAGGTAGTTTACTGTAAACATACTTTCTAACTTATTGTTGATAAATAACATGACGTATTCTCCCCCAATTTTTTTAGCTCAATCAAAGGTCTTCTAAAGAGTCAGTTATCTAAATTGTTTTACTAAATTTTAATGAAGTATCCAGAAAAAAATGATTCTCGTATGTTCCGTAAATCAAACCCGTTTATAACGACTTTCGACTCCGTTCGGTCCGTTTCTATCTCGACTTTTTAAGAAACGCGTTATCAAGTAGAAAAATCATCATTATCAAGCAGAATTTCGACTATTTTAGTACTAGTTTACTGTGAGTGATATCATTTTTAATAAGACTTGATTAATGTAACACCGGGTGGTGTGGCTAGAAAAAGCATTTTTCCCCAATAAAAAGATATTGGCTAAATCATTTGTCTGTTAAACATCTGTCATGCATCTGGAAAAAAAATCTGACATTTTCTATCTATGCGTAGTTTTGCTTAGCAAATAAAAATTGCAAGTACAAACACAAATTTATATATGGATTTTTAAAAACATGAAAAATCAACATATTTTTTAAATAAAATATAAACAAAATTTACTGTATCTCTCCTATGGGAAAGAGTGTTACTTATAAATAAATAATAATTTAACACTTCGTTTATAACTCACGCTGTGAATGATTTCTATTATTAAACCACGTTGTTTAATATAATGTTACTTAACAACTTCGTTTTTTCTATCCGTTAAAATATCGATGCTTACTATTGCAAGAAATCCCTGGAAACGAGAGTGCCAACATTTAAGCTTATTTTCTAACCAATCAGGAGCTACAAACAAATAATATTATTTTTAAATATTATATTCGTTTATTTCTTGCTGAATAAAAAAAAACATGTTTGAAAAATAATAAAGGTTTCTGAAAAAGAATTTGTTCTTATCAAGTAACTGTAAGTATATGTTTCACTATTTGTAATATTTTTATTATTAAGTTTTATATTTTTGAAATAGCCGAAGCAGCCAACGGAGCTGTTCTGAGAAATAGATGTTCTACGGTCAGCTAGAAATTGTCAAATACTAGAAATTATATTCTTTCTGGAGATTTTTCTGTAGTTTGCTCCTAAATAAGAAGCTAGCTAAACTCTTTGCTCCTACAAGCTCTTTTGTACACTTCTGCGAGAATAAAAGTACAAAGATCGAGTTTATCGAGACAAAGTTTCAATATTGTTTCTACGTTCTTGAAGAAAGAAACTCTTCAAAATCAAAGTTGTATTGTTATTAGCATGGCCTTCTACGAAATTTAACTGTTTCGGACTTTAGTCTTTATTCTGACCTACTAATTGAGGTTTGCTGTAATATTATTCTTAAAGGTACAACTTCAAGTAATTTTGGCCAAAAATATAACCCCTATTCAAACTTCTAGAAATGTAAGACTATCATGTCCTGAGTATTCTTTGAAAAATTGAGCAACTTTCTATGTGTAATTTTTGAGATATTCGTATTTCAAATTGGATAAACAAAAGAAACCAAGAAGCAGATTGAGCTTTTGGCAAACTTTGGAACAACTTTGCTTATAATCTGCTTAATGTTAGGAAATGAAATTTACCAGTTGTGTTTACTTCTAGCTACTCTTTTACCTTATTTAATTTCAATATGGGTTTCACAAAAGGGATATTACTTGAAGTTGTACCTTTAAGTAGCTGCTATTCTGCAATAATAAATCTTACTAATTGATCTCCTTTTTGAAGAGAAACTCGTTGACTGCTTCTTTTTTAAGTGTTGCTGAAGTTGGCTTATAACTAAATTTCCTTTTATTTATCAGATTGGCTCCGTTTTCAAATTCGCCTTGTTGCCTGTACAAAATCGTTTATTGATGGGAGAAGAATGTTGATACCTCAATGGGAAAATGAAGAAAACTTTCTTATGGTTTAATTTTGATACAAGACGAGTAAGACCATGCTACGAGTATACTGACGTTTAAAAATAAATAAAAGCAACATACAGCAACAAAATAACTACAGTGTGTATGGTGTAGAGCATGAAATACGTTTATTTATTTTTTTCATCTCTGGTTTATATTAAAGGTATTTTCAAGCTATTTGAACCAAAATATTTAAACCCTGCTGTAAATAGAAAAGTGTAAAAAAAGTCTTTTACTTTTGATTTACTGAATTTTATGAGCAAATATTTACTAGCTTGAATGGTCTTAACACTTCTCTCTACAAAACACTAGGTTTAACTTAGATTTCAAGAAATGATTCAGCTGAGTAAGCCCCTTTAATCCCTACTAAAAGATTTAGGAATGAAAAGCTACCACTTTCTAAGTACTCCTTTTCATAAAAAGTACTTATGTACCTAGTTTTCAAAAATATATATTATCCTATTTATTGTTTTTTCAATTAAAAAAGATGTGCTAAATATCTAATAACACTTTAAAAGCACTTTATTGAAGAGACTTTTATTATAGTCAATAAGTAACCAATTTATTTTCAGAGCAAAACTTTTAAGCCCGGCCGGAAAAGTTCTTATTTTATACGCCCATAAACGCATTAAGGCAAATAGTTAAATATTAAATGGTACATTTAAATTTACTGAGATAGAAAATTTGTTTATAGGATTTCAATGTATATTTATGATATTTTTTAAAAGTACGAATTCTTATATAACAATATAATATTTTCAGGAAATTTTTACAACACAGTTGTATTTTAATTGAATAAATACGTTCGCCATTAATAAAGAGGATAATAATAAGACAATGAAAAGTAAAACTTTTAACTTGCAATGATTATGGAGTAATCCATAACGTTTTGCAATAAAGTTTTTAACCTCAACTTATTGTCTTAATATTACCTATAAACAGGTGTATTTTACTTTTAATGAAAACGTTAACTTTTTGATCGATCGAATAATTATTAGTGGAGAATAAAAGTACACAGTTAACACTTCGTACATTCATATAATCAGCGTTGTAAAGTTTTTGAATTCAAAAACAATCTCGAAGTGTTAGGAAATATTAATTATTCATGTCTAATATGTCGCTTACTTCTAACCAAGGATTTATATACTACGGATAATTATATTTTAAAATTATAGTATAAATTATTTACTTTTTTGATTTTAACATTTAACTTTTGTTGCTTTTAGTTTAACTTAGTTTAGTTTTAGTGACATTTGTCAAAGAAAAAACTTTAATTTATATACAAAAAGCATATAAAACAACTAAAATGAACATATTCTAACATAACAAGTTGGTAAGTCTAATTTAATCAAAATAGCGTTGTCACTAAGGTTCCCCTTCTCGTTGCTTAAGGTCCCTAATATCTATTCTAGAACATTCCAAATTGTTACCTGGGAATCAAAGAATAAAATGCCATTCCTTTTTCATTTTGCTTAGAGCACCTAACTTTATCAAAAATACGTTTCCTCAAAATTAAAGTCTGTCTGTTCTTATCTTATTGACAGACAAAATTTGACAAAATAAAAACATGTCAAACCTGAGTTTGAACCAAGCCTATTGATATGGATATTATCGAATATTGCATTGTATATGTTTTAGTAAATATTTTTCTAATAAGATACTAATTTATAGTAAGATACTTATATATTAGAACATATAAAAACTTTTTTGTGAAAAAAGTAAATGCTAAACTTGCGTTATCTAGAATAAGTAAATTTTTATCATTAGAGAAAAAAAAGAGTGATTTATAAATTCTTTATTAAGGCACAATTCAAATATTGCCCATTGACTTGTATGTTTCACAGCCTTCTTACTAATTGCAAAGTTAACAACTACATGAAAGGACACTTAGACTGTACACAATGACTATACCTCTAGTTTTGAAGCATTACTATCTAAAGATCAATCTTTCTCTATTCACCAACAAAACATACAAAGCCTAGCTACTGTATTGGAAAATATAAAGTAGTAAACATTGTTTTAACTGGTGACTTTAAGAACTTTCTTCAATTAGGTTAGCACAGTTCTCAAAGGCAAAAACTCAACAAGATATTTTGGACCAGTCATATGGAATCTAATCTATGTCTTGTTAATATTTATTTACGATGCATTTTATAACTTTTAGTATAGTATTTATTTACGATAAATTTTATCATTTCAACTATATTGTTTTATTCGGTCTAGATAGACCAAACATTTTATTATGTTGTGCCTTTTTTATACTGTAGCTAGCATTTATTTTATACATGTTTTTTTTTAACCGAATCAAAATAAAGTAATAATTATAATAATATATTTATACGGATGCTAAATTTATATATTTTATACTTGTACATACTTTTATTTAATTTAGTAAGAAATTTAAAAATGATAAAAAACTTAATTTTTTTAGTACCTTTTCAAAGATGAATAAGATCCGATATTATTTCAATTGAATATCTAGGAAACTTTCCTACGTATGGGCTTCATAACGTCAAAACATTACGTCTTCGATACGTCAGAAATCTCACGTCTTTCAGACGTCGTAAAATTACGTCTTCATGTGTTTCATAGGCGACCAAATAATGACATTGTAAAGACGTCTCAAAATTACGGCTTTATGACGTCAAAACATAACGTCGTAGTTACGTCAGGAATCCTACGTCTTTAAAACGTCATAAAGTTACGTCTTCATGTGTTTCATAGGCGACCAAAATATGACATTATAAAGACGTCTCAAAATTACGGCTTTATGACGTCAAAACATTACGTCTTAGTTACGTCAGGAATTCAACGTCTTTAAGACGTCGTAAAATTACGTCTTCATGTGTTTCATAGGCGACATAAATATGACGTCTTAGAGACGTCAGCGATGACGTCGTTACGTCGTCTTTAAGACGTAATTTTGCCCGCTGGGATATATATTGTAACTTTGTTTTAAAAAATATATTAATTATAACAAGAGAGCAAAAAGTAGAAAGACGAAAAGGAAGGATTAAATTTTTGTAAGTATTTTAATAGATAGATATATTTCGTTTCTCCGAAAAGAGATAGTAATATCACATACAATATCAAAGTGTATATCTTCTCCTTTATTTATTCAACATTTATTTATATTCCTTACATTCTTTTTCTTTATATTCCTTAGCTTATAAATTTATATTAGTTCGCAATAGCTTTTTATTTATCTACTTTAATTAAAAGGTTTTCGTAAAAAACTTTTTTGTAGAGTCGTTTCAAAAACAACTACTCGAGATATTTCACTTGCTGCTTTTTCTTTCAGTTAAACTATTTTATATCTTATTTTTAATTTTTTAGTGTGTTGGTTGTATCATTATAAAGTGTTGGACGTGTCAACGTGTTGGTTTTATTGTTGGATTGATGCGTTAGCTAGTATCGCAGTGTCACAGTTAGCTAGTGTCATAAGTCAAGTCTCTGGAATATCGGAAAACATTGAATTACTTTTGTGAAAATGTTATTTGCCATTACAGTAATTGATTAGCGTACACGGAAGATTAATTGAAGATCGATTATATTATTGAAGCTATATTATTGAAGCTATGATAGACAATGGAAGTTTCAAGTACAACTTAAAGTCGAACTTTCGCTATGATGTTATTAATGATTTTATTAATGATTATATTCTATATGATGAAATACATAAATACTACATTTTTAAAATAATTATTTTTGTTTCCCTCAACTTCCTTTATAGTAATAGTTTTACCAATCCGCTATACATTGAGCTCAACATGATTATATAGGGGAGCATTATAAAGGTAATAAAATTTCTAACAATATTTTTTTGGATCATATTACAACGTTCGGAGGACGTTCTTAGGACCTTCTTAGGACGTCCTTTAAAGATCCCCACACGACGTCCTCAGGACGCCATTTCCGGACGTCCTCCGGATGTTCATCTAGGACCTTCATGCAACGTTCCCCGGACGTCGGATGGGGACGTTCTCCGGACGTTCTCCGGACGTTTCCTTTCCCACTGGGACTATTCTGTATATCACATCTTTTTAATTTTAAAATTAGGAGTTTTGTTTTTTGAAGCATATAGAATCAAATTTTAATTTTTTTTTATTTTGTAAATTAAAGTGAATTATCACTTGTAAATTATCCTTATACCACTGGAACTATTTTCATCACTGCCACTTTCACTTGATTCACTAGTGGTTGATTTTGAAGCTAATGCAGTTTTTGTCTTTACCGAAGTTGTTTTTGATGTAATTGTTATTTTGCGTGGTTGATCATCAGATTTATTTTTTACAAAGACAGATACTTCCTTATTTTCGACTTTAAAATCAATTTCATGCAATGCCATTGTTCTTTTAACTTCATTCAAATCTGGCACTGATATATTTGTATGATTAATATCATCTTCAGTGTAGCTATGTAGAGTAACTGAAGGGAGGCTGTCTTGTAGGCCATTAGTAAGTAGATCAAATGCATTATAAATTGGTGTGTCAGGGCTAAATAGAATGAGATCTTGGATTGCTTTTTTAACTGTTGCTCCAATTCCATCTGGTATTCCTTTACCATGGTCGCTCTCTAAGTAAATCCACTTGACGGTTAGTTGTTCTTCTTTGCAAAACTTCTCCACCAACCAAAACATTTTCTTGTTCCTGTACTGTGAAGTTGGAGAGTCAGAAATAATGTTAAACTTTCTCTTCCCATCGCTTACCAAATCATTTAGCACAGGAACTAAACTCGTCATCACAGCTGATGCTTTATGGTCTGTGCAGTCACTTAGAGACGCTCTTGAAAACATTTTCTCCTTCGTCCAAATATGCATAGGATGCAAGCTGATTAGGTCCTCGTGGTAGTATGCAGGTTTTTCTTCTCTGCTTTGCCTCATTCTAGGATTTTCAGACCAATCTATTTGAAGTGTCGCCACATCTATTTCCGATAACTCTTCCACCCGTGCATTTTTAAATGCTTTATATTGTGCATGCACTCTCGTAAGGTGTCCTTTCATCTTTTCTAGTTCTTCTATAAGCTTTGGCTTGAAATTAGAAAATTCCTTAGAAATAGGTAATTATTTACTAACTTTACAGCCTTTAGTAGATTTCTCATTCACAACAGACTTCCACT
>JAYMFV010050863.1:0-10967 GCA_036784875.1 Internoretia fryeana | reverse complement strand
CTTTTGAGGTGGATGCCAGTGGATCTTTTAATGCTTCTATTGGCCGTAAATTATCAACCTTCTTTTCACTTAAAAGCGTCGTATCCAATGACGGAGTCTCTACCTCCCTCTGAAGAGATGCTATTTTCATGTCGTTTGAATCTGATGAAAAAAACAGCAGGTAACCTCCAGCTATTAGAGCTGATATTGTTAATGAAGTAATTACTATTATATTTTTATTCATATTTTTTCCTTAAACGTTATATCGATTTAAGTTAGCTTTCCGGTCGGGACTTGAGTTTTCTAATTTTCGTGCGAGATAGATTTCGTGGATGGACCACCAGCTGCCGCCAGATGTCCCAGTTTGCTCGATTTAAGGGAGCGGTTGTCGGATGTTTGAAGAGGATATCCAAAGCATCGCTGATGTCCTGATCGCCACCCTGGCCATCTGCAGCCAGTATATTACTAACGTTTTTATGAAGAGATGGAGGCGCTTGCAATAACATCGGACTGAAGTGTAGATTGTCCAGTGGGTGCGAGGGCTAGGAGTAATAATCCTAAAACGAGGGATCTGCAGTCAGTCGTATTGATAATTAAGTGACAATACAGCCCTTTGGGCTTTAGATGGCATGTCATATGTGGATTTTGATTAGGGTTATGATGAAAGTGCTCCATTAGCTTAGAGCACTTGGAAAAGAACAGCCAAAGTGAGGACAATGACTGCAGTTCGTGTGCCGCCGAGATCGAGCTGCGAGCGCTGAAATGCTTTTGGAGCAACAACTTGATATATAATAATTATTCCGTTATATTATCACGCCACCCAAACTAAGATACCCCTATTTATTGGGGGGGGGTATAGCGTATCCACGTCGTGTTGGTGGCACCTTTCGAATGATCGAACAGTTGACAACCTACCCCCCCCCCCTCACACCCCCCAATAAATAGGGGTATACGCCTTCAGCTAAAGTAATATAATAGCGTTTCTTTAGTTCTAGCTCATTTATTCTTGTAGGTGAGTTTTTTAACCATCAACCCCATATACACCCCAAAAAATTATGTCTACTACCCTGTTTAGAAAAAAAGCAAGACCCCGTGTCCGCGCGTTCGGGCATGTGCAAAAACAACCGTCATTGGATCTACACGATTCAATCTCGAAAACCCTAAGTCTGAAAAAGGCTTGTCGTTCGAAGGCTGGAAATTGCTCCAGATTTTTGAATGGGTCGTACATTAAGAAAGCATTATTGTCACTAGGAGCCTCAGCTCTGTCAGTCGGCGGCGCTCAGGCTGCCACGGCGCATTGGAATGGCGCGGTTGATAGTAATTGGAATATCCCCGGGAATTGGTCGACAGGACAAGTGCCTGGAACATCTGCAACTGATTTGGTCATTTTGTCCTCAAATGATGAGCTGGTGGTGGTAGCTCCATTTTTGGTAAACAATGAATACTCCATTTACATGCGACAAAAGGCGTTGTTGCAAATTAGTGCGGCAATGCCTGACATATCTTCCATCCGATTGGGGTCGCATAGTGGGCTTGATGGCGCGGACATTACTCAGCCGACAGATAATTATACTATCCCCTCAGTCAACATATTGGATGATTTGCGGGTAGGTCATAATGCCAATGTAATGACGGACTCCTCCTATAAGATTGCTGGAGGGTCATTGACTATCGGTGATGAGCTTTATGTCAATAAAGGGGCCTTCCAGGTTGAGGGCCCAGAGTCGTCGATTTCCACTGGAAGGATGACATTGAAGTCAAATGCGGAGTTGATTTTTGATTTCGATTTAAAAGGGGCGAGTCCGATTGTCGTTGCAGGTGCGTTTACGATTGATAGCGGGGCATCGTTAATTATCGATATACGAAACTATCGAGATGGCGGGAATGTTGTAGAGCTCGTTAAGTATGGTTCGCGGAACGGTTCATTCAATGCGAATGATATTACAATCATGGGTGGTACGGGTGCTACGATCAGTTACGATAGTGATAGTATGAACTTAACGTTTGCGGATCCTATTCAGGATCGTTCAACCTCTCTGTGGTTTATCAATACCGGAGGAGACGGGACTGATCCGACTGATTTGCGGTTGAATACTGGCCATCTAATACGTGATATCTCTTCCTCTGATTTAACTTATACTCAAACAACTAGTGGAAATGCTTTGATTTACACATGTGAGTGGACGGGATCTGATATTGATGGGGATGGGTTTAATGACGTCGTCTCATTTGATCTCCGTGTTGAAGGCTTTACGGGTTCCACATATACCTATAATGACATCGATACAGGCCCATCTTCAATGACTGCACTCGGGACCCCTGCAGTAGTAGGAGTTGATAGTGCTAGTGGTGCGTGGGGTGTAGGCTCTGACGCGGATCTGGATGCTGGGGAAAGCTTGCGCTTTAGACTGCAGAACCTCTCTTCTGGAGTTGATCGGGATGGTATTATTTCGTTTCAGACCGCCGAACCAAATGGAGGCTATAACCATAAACTTATTTGGGGTCAAGGCACGGGACTTGATTCGGTGGCGACGGATTCGACTGAAAAAGTTGCGGCTATTGGGAATACATTAGTTGTTACGTCTGCGGCAGATTCGAAAGTGGCATTGGGAAATATCGTCATCAAGCTCAAGGCGTCTGGTAACTCCCTTAACACCATGATCCTGGATCACGTGAGCAACTATTCGAGCATTGCGGATGGGCCTTACTATCGGGAAGAGTATGCTGAGCAAACAGACTTGTCTAATTATCCGGAGTTTTCATGGGATGTCGTCCCGCGTTGGGCTGGCGTTTCTAAAGGGACTCCTCTAACTGCAGCAGAGGCTCAACAGCTCACAGATAATCATCAGATTCTTGGTCTTGGTGGCTTCGCGAAATTTGGAACACCAAGTAATGAGGCTGGTGCGGTCGTAGGAGGGATGGCACTGAAGGCTGCTAATCCAGATGTTACAACCCTGTTTTATTGGAATGCGCACATTGACTTTGGTTCAGCTTGGTTTGCTGCGAATGCTTTATATGATCCAGAGTGGCATTCATACTCTCTTGATGCTAATGGAAATCGTGATTATTTCATGATCCGTCAGATTTATAATGCACATAATTTCGCCTATCCTGAATTTCGACAATGGTGGGTGGATACAGCTGTGAATGTACTGAGTAGTGATTATGTCGATGGTATTTTCGTCGATAAGGCGTCCAGTGAGGGATCCCGATACTTTAATGGTGCAGGAGATGTTGCCATTCAATCTGATCGCTTCAGCATGTATCATGAACTGTTTGAACAGGTGCCAGATGGGAAATTAATTGTGGGCAACTCGCTTCGAGGTTCGAGAACAAGTGGTAATCGTGAACTCCTTCATTTCATGCAGGGAGCCTACCTAGAGTCCTTGGATCAGCCCAATACTGAAGGTTACGCCGCGCAGAGTGAGGCGGACACCATGGTTGTCAGTATCCAACTAATGCGGGAAGCTGCCTTAAAGAAGAAATTCCTCATGCCACGTTTATCAGATGGGCTCACACCAGATGAGGCCAAAAACCTGACTAAAGCTGAGGCTCTTGTGAAGATGAGAGCAGGAGTTAAGCTTCCTTTAGCTTACTTTTTGATTATCGCAGAGGAGTATTCTTATTTTAGATACCAGCCTGATCAAGACATTAGCGATAAGGATTACCTTTGGGATCCAACCAGCTATATTAGTGAGTTGTATCGCCCGTTGGGTGCTCCAGAAGGCCCTCCAGTTAAAAATGGCTATGTTTATACACGCGCTTATGAGCATGTAGATGTCTATCTGAACGTTAAAACTCAACATGCGACTCTGACTTGGCATTAGGAACCGAAATGGTAGCGAAATTGTAAACATTTCAGCGTTCACCGGACAGTGTCCGATTGTTTTCATCGGTTGATTATTCAGGCCGCATCTTATGGTTATAAGATGCGGCCTTTTTTCTGCCTAGAGCATGCCATGTGTTTCGCGGGCAATCAAATTACCGCAGCGGCCGCGATGCGGAGAAGAATAAGTATTTCAACGAGACCTTGAAAGAAGCGGCAGTCTTTCTTAAATCGTTGGGTTATTGGGACTGATTTCCCCGTTTGCCCTGACTTCCTCAAGCAGATTGAAACGAGGGATTCTCTGCTCTTTGAAATAAGAGAGCATGAACACTCAAATTAATATGGAATGGCATTGTCATGGATGAAGCCTCTACCGATGGCTTCAAGTTATCTTCGACGTCGCATCACTGCAAAAATCTGTAAGGTCAGAACTTATTTAAGTGGTATGATTACTTCCGAACAAATCAGTCTTCGTTAGCAAAAAGGCCGTTTTTGTATGCTACGGCAACTGCAGCGGGGGCATTTTGGACCTGAAGCTTTGTATAGATGCGTTCGAGGTATGTGGCGACCGTTCTGTGGCTAACGCTTAGTTTGTCGGCGATTTCTTTTTTTAGCAGGCCTTCGCTGATCAGCCTGAGCACTTCGATTTCACGCTTTGAGAGGGGTATTTCAGTCGTGTTGATAACGAGTGTCTTCTTGATGTGTTGTAAGATGAATTTAGCGAGGCTGGGGTCAATCGAGGAGCCACCTGTCATTACATGTCGGATACCGTGGGTAAGTTCATCAATGGAGGATGATTTCAGTAGATAGCCATGGACCCCTTTTTGAATGGCGCATAAAAGATCGGCTTCCTTATTCGATTGGGTGAGGACAAGAATTTTGCTTTTGGGTGTATATTCTTTTATCCAACTAATCGCTTCGAGGCCTGACATACCAGGTAGATTAAGGTCCAGGAGAATTAGGTCGGGAAGCTCCATTGCGTGTGCATCTTGAAGCATGCGCAAAGCTAGTTCAGTCGTGCCGAAGGTGTGTATAAGTTGGATATCAGGTTCCTCCTCTAGGGCACAGGTAATGCCTTTTGTATAAGCTAGGCTGTCTTCTATAAGTATGACTTTGATTTGATCTTCCATTGTTGTCTTAGATTGTGAAAAATCGGGGGCGTAATCGTAGGGTGACACGGGCTCCGCCTTTGGGTTGATTTTCGATTGCGATTTTTGCGTGGAGTAGGCGGGCTCGGCGGGTTAGTGAAGATGGAATATGACTGACGCCGCGTCCGTTGTCGGTGACAGTTAGAACAATAGTCTTATTTTCTTCGGTAATGGATGTAGCGACTATAGTCGCTCCAGAGTGGCGGATGATGTTAGTCAAACATTCCTTGTAGAACAGGTAAAGGCCGATGCGTATTCGGGGTTTGAGCTTTTTAAAAAGGGGCACGCAGGTGAT
Source organism: Internoretia fryeana (assembly GCA_036784875.1). Lineage (NCBI taxonomy): Eukaryota > Phaeophyceae > Ectocarpales > Acinetosporaceae > Internoretia > Internoretia fryeana. Next base: position 5,719 of record JAYMFV010050863.1, on the reverse strand, counting down.
GGATAGAGTGTGGTCCAGGCCTCTGAGTAGACGATTGTTAATCTGCGTGATCTCGTTTGCCAAATCTTCATATATCTCTTTGGCCTCTAGCATATTGGCGCAATACCTCGCGGTTTCTCCGGTCTTTTTAGTCAGCGTGCGAACTTCATCGACGTAGGTGATTAATTTGCCGAGGTTCTCTTGTTGACCGCATTTGTAGACTTCCTTTTTGGCAAGATCACCAAACAAGCCGATGGCATGAAGGTTTGCGCCGAGTTCATCGTGCAAATTCGCTGCAATACGCTCGCGGGTTCTTGAGACTACGCGTTGCCGGATGACTTTTTCGACTAAGATGATCAAAATTGTGCCTACGATCAGAAATATTGATAATCGAACAGCCCATTTCAAGTTAGTCTTTTGGCGTGCGTAACGTTTGTCCAGCTCTTCGATGACATCTGGGCGTTGGTTCTCTAAATCATGGCGAAGTGCGAGCTCTTTCATCCATGTACGGATGGGTAGAATGAATCCATAGAGGTTTTTGCCGTCGGTCAGTGAACTTAATTCCCAGCCAGTTATTTTTAAATTGGGAGTGAAGGTGACTGGCTTTTTTAGTGCTACATTCTTGCCATTGGAGAGCAGCTCAATTTCGGCAAAGCCGATGCGGGTTGTACGTTGTTTGGGTCTTAGGGCGACTATCCGTACGTAGCGACAGAGAGTCTCAGGGGTGTTCCACATCATGATCGGCCCTATGTCATAGTCGCCTGATTTCAAGAAGTCGACTAGAGTGATTGCATCCGAAAAGTCGGAATGAGTGGCTCCTTCGATTCGTAATTGGGAGGGCATGCCTAGGGCGCCAGTACTAGCCTGCGGCACTGTGTCAGTTTGATTCAGCGCATGTAGATTAATTGCGGTAAGAGGAACCACTTCTTCCAAATCTATAGTTAGAGTCGGTTGGATTGTTCGCGGACTCATATAGCCTTTGATTTGAGAATCTTGGATCGAATCCATCAAATAGGGCGTATGGCCATCTACCAGAAAACGTTTATCCCATGCGCTGGAGTAGTTCTTAAGCATTTCTGGGGTTTTTACCGGCTGGTTTAGTGCAACATTCTGTTCTTTGCTAAAGATCATCACCTCTGCTAGTTGGAGGACGTATGTTTTACTGCGATCCATTAGCGACAGTTGGGTGGCCTCGATCCTTATCCACGAGGCAGTAATGCCATGGACGGGAATCACTAGCGGTGCGATGTTTGGTAAAGCGCTTTTGTCGAGAACGACTTCAGACACGATGATTCCTGTGGGGTCTTTTGCGGTGCCAGCGGTGATACGGAGCGCTTGTGGAAAGCCGTCTGCGTGGAATTTTTCGCGAGCATCCCGCCGAAGGACAGGAACGAGTATTATCTCGTCGAGTGGAGTCTCCTGTGCTAATTCGATTTCTATCCATTCGGTCTTTTCCGGGCTTTTATGCAGCTCGGAGCGGTAACCGATGGAGCCCATTCCACTACGCAGGCTGTAATCGGCGAGTTGAGAGAGTTTTGTGTCAATTACATCCAATCTCTGTTGGAGCTCAACTAGGGAGAGTTCCTTCAACTGAGGAGCGGCGACTGCTTCAACGCTTAGTAGCGTCGTCAGGATGGCCGCAAGGAGCTGTTTTTTAAAGCATACCATAAATCTAGCTACTATTGATTGTTCCGAGTAGTGCAGTCATCGGGGGCAAAACATTCTTCTCGGATAAAAGATTAGCAGAATCAGTATACAGAGTCTGTCGGTTTAACAACCGACAGACAAGCATTGAGATGGGTGTATTATTACAAAAACCTAGGGGTAGTATGTATACACCCCATACCCCTTGTCCCATAACCCTATGCTTTATTCCATGCGTTTAAAAATAACTACTTATCAAGCCTCAAAAACTAGATTTATATTCAGGCAGATTACCCTTTTTTGCCTTTTTAGTGTCTCTCTGATATTCAGTGCTTCGGCGGCTAATGTTAGCTGGAATGGCAGCTACGACAGCGAATGGTCCATCGATAGTAATTGGAGCTCTGGTAGCGTGCCGGGCACGACTTCAGGAGATACTGTCATCATTCAGGGCACAAGCGACAACCCGGTCATAGCTACGCCCTATACCTCAGGTCAAGTCGGTCTAATCCGTCTTCGAGACGATTCGACGCTCGGTAATTTTCACAACATGTCGATAACCGGCAGCTACTTACTTGGAGACACTGCAGGCCTAGGCGGAGCTCATGTCGATCAACATGCCGACGTAACAATCGGTGACGACCTGCGAGTGGGGCATTCGGCAAGCAGCACAACTTTTTCCAGCTACCTAGTCGTCGATGGTCATTTGGATGTCGTTGACCAAATTTTTGTGCGCTCTGGAATCTTTGAAGTCGATGGTCCGGAATCGACGAATACTGCGGACAGCATGCGTGTGCTAAGCGTTGGAGAAGTCTTTTTTGATTTCACCGCAAAAGGAGTGAGCTCGATTAATGTAGCCAACAACCTAAGCATAGACTCCGGTGCAAAGCTTACCATCGATTTGCGCGGATATACGATCGGCGGTAACGTTGTCGACTTGTTCACCTTTGGATCTCTGACAGGCTCCTTTGACAGCGCAGATGTAACTATTCTCGGCCTTGACGGCGGCACACTGACTTACGATTCCGACCGGATTTATATTACGGTCTCGGATGCGGTTCATGCACAGGCACAGAGCCTGTGGTTTGTCGCTAATCCTGACTCAGGTGCGATGACTGACCTGAGAGTCAACTCGGGGCGCGTTACCCGGGATCTCTCCTCACCGAACCTTACATACAGTGAGTCTGCTTCGGGCGATGATCTTGTTTATTCAGTGCTATGGTCCGGTTCCGACTTCGATGGTAATGGTTCAAATGACACCATCTCGTTCGATCTTCGAGTCGAAGGGTTTTCCGGGTCGAATTTTATCTACAGTGCTGCCGAAGACAGCTCTAGTATGACAGGGGTAGGTAGCTCGGATACAACTACAAGCGTCAATGGTGTTTGGGGCGTGGGAACGGATGACGATTTAGACGACGGTCAATCTCTGCTTTTCAGCGTTGAGAATATGAGCGTATCCGTTAGCGGCTATACACCCACCATTAGCGGATTTCTATCCTTTCGCATGGAAGAACTCAACGGTGGCCATACGCACCAGCTCATTATTGGCCAAGGAACTGGACTTCAGTCGACGGAATCCAGCTCTCCCGATGATTTCTCCATCTCTGCTGTCGATCCATTTATCGTGACAAATGCAGGGAGTGGCACCACTCGCCGGCCATCGATTCGGTCCGTCGGTTTTCAGGTTTCACTATCGACTGGCAGCGAACCATCCACCTTCGATTCGAGTGATTACTCTGTGCATCCAACGGGTCCTGAAATGAACTTGGATTATGCTGCTGAAACTCAATTCGTCAACTATCCGGCGTTTAGTTGGGACACCATTCCACGCTGGGCGTCCATCAATGGAACGCTCAATACGACTGCGGCCCAAACGCTGGCCAGTAATATTGACATTATGGCTATGGGCGGATTCCGCAAAGAAACGGAGTCCACGACCGATGCTGGCGTTTTGAAAAGCTTCAATTCAGAAATTAAAACTCTATTCTACATGAACACCGCCATCCATTTTACAGGATTCGAGGCAGATGCGGACTTTGACTTTAACAACTGGTACAATTACACGCTGGATAGTGGGGGTAATCGTGTCTACGACATGATACGTAACTATTTCTCGTTAAACCACGACCATCCTGAGTTACGGGACTGGTGGGTTGATTTGTGCCTCGACATGGTAGCCCGTCCTGAAATCGACGGAATTTTCATCGATAAGGCCGATAGCGACGTAAGTTACGTAAATGATGATGGTGTCTACGAAGCACCGCTCACTGGTAAGGAACGTTCCTACTTCGATCTGGCAATGAATGCACCCAGCGGCACGCTCATTGTAGGAAACTCACTTCGCAATGGACGCACAGGCGGTAGCCGAAGTGCGATGCAAATCTTTACGGGTTCGTATATTGAGCGATGGCATTTGCCAAACAGCGATAGTCCGGTAGCTCAATCCGAGGCGGATGCCCGCGTAGTCAGCATTCAAATGATGCGTGAAGCAGCGGAGAAAGGAAAAATTCTGATGCCTGCATTCGAAGACCGCATGGTTAATTCCTATCTGAGCGATGAAATAGCCGCAGGTAATGAAGCCGCGTTGATCGACGAAATCCGTGAGCGAGTCACTCTACCGCTGGCATACTATCTGATTGTCGCTGAAGAGTATTCGTATTTCCGCTACCAACCGGACCAAAATGTCGAAATTTACCCAGAGTATGTTTGGGACCCGACCGCATATGTCGATGAGTTAACCCGTCCGCTCGGAGCGCCCCTCGGCCCCCCGGAAAAAGAAGGTTATGAATACACGCGCTCGTTCAAATACGTCGATGTATGGCTTGATGCTGAACTCGACGAAGCTGAACTCACTTGGTATTCCCCAGACATCGTGGGCTATTGGAATATGGATCGCTCAGGGTTTACGATGCTAGACAACTCCTATACCCGCAGCGATGCAACACGCACTGGAGGCGCCGCCATATTAAACGGTTCGAACGCATTTGATGGTGTCTCGCTCGACTTCGACGGCGCGGATGATTCGATGGTTATTCCTAGTCAGGTCTTCGATAGCATCGGCAATGAGATCTCCATCGCGATGTGGGTTAAAGGCGGTATCGGGCAGCCACGCAGCGACACCATCTTCCGTGTCGAAAGCGCATCTGGTCAGCGCGTCGTGAACATCCATCTGCCATGGAACAATTCAAAGGTTTATTGGGACGCTGGTAACGATGGAGGCTCCTCAATTGATCGTCTCATCTCCGGACCTATTAGCACTTCGCAAGCCGAAGGTACCTGGCACCACTGGGTTTTTATCAAAGATGCAAACACCGGGCTCATGGAGATTTACATAGATGGAGTATTACTGGCTCAGGCAAGTAACAAGACCAGGTCATTCGGGCCTGTCGAGGAGGTGCGTTTAGGTAGCGCAATCAATGGATCCCACTACCAGGGCGCGATTGATGAAGTCATCGTCTATGATATCGCACTAACAGGCAGCGAAGTCGCGGATCTTTACAATAGTTATTAATCTCACCAGAGTCTAAATCGAACAAGATTCGTGTCCTTCTGCCTGGGTTTGGCGCTCTTGGGAAGCTCGCCAACAAGCACAGTGCCGTTGAAAGCAATATCAACTCCTTAAAGCATCACGGACTTAATTGCTGTCCAGATAAAGTCTATCAGGCTTACGCCAGATATGCCGGTCTAGGCGTGTTCGCTTACCATCTGTACAGAATCGGCAATCATTTGATCGATGCTCAGAGGCGAACCAACGCCTGCGTCAAAGCCGCATAGTTCCGTCTTTGAAAATGCAGAATCGCTTCCTGTTAATGGGAAAGCATTGCCTTAGTGTGCCCCGTTGCCTCCAATTACAGTGTAAGTCGAAGCAATCAGCGCTGAAAATAAGACGAATTGATCAGTGGTTGGGATTTGAGGTCAAAATGACTACGCTAATGAGCTATTGCGTTGAGCATGAGGTGAAATCGAAGGGTTTTCGTTCAGGCACTACTTATGGTGCAAACGACAGAATTAGAGCTAAGGGTTCCTCGGAACCTGCTGACTTAGAGCTGCTTAGTTCTGCTCTGGTCGGAGCTGTCGCAGATTGTCAACTGGTGGGCCC
>JAYMFV010049758.1:0-11051 GCA_036784875.1 Internoretia fryeana | reverse complement strand
CCAGGGTAACAAAGCATATCGGCAGGCCAAGCGGAATCGCTTACTGAAAAAGGACTTCGACGAGAAAGACTCTAAAGACTTCATGAAGCGCAACCTCAACGACACGCGCTACATCTGCCGGTTTTTCAAGAATTACGTCGAGAACAATTTACGGCTGCACGAAGACAGCAACACAAAACGTTGCGTGGTACTCAGCGGCCAGATGACTGCTTTCCTGCGCGCACGCTGGGGACTCGTAAAAATGCGCGGCGACAGCGATCGTCATCATGCCCTCGACGCCGCGGTGGTCGCTGCGTGCAGCCACGGCATGGTCAAGCGCCTGTCCGATTATTCACGCCGCAAGGAGCTGGAACAGGTGCGCGAAGGTTTCGTGGATGTGGAAACCGGAGAGGTCTTAAACCCCACCATGCTCGAACGACTCGAAAAACACTTCCCCGTTCCTTGGCCACATTTCCGCAATGAGCTGGAAGCACGGCTGAAACTGGACAACCCGGATAAGCTCAGGGAAGAAATGGCACGGCTGGGCACCTATCCACCGGAAGCGCTGACCGTCCTCAAGCCGCTATTCGCCTCTCGCGCGCCGCAACGCAGGAATGGCGGGGCCGTACACAAGGAAACCATCTACGGACAAACGGAGCGGCTGAAAAAAGAAGGCAAAGTCACGCAACGGGTGGCTGTCACTGATCTTAAGCCTGCCGACATCGACAAGCTGGTCGACCCGCACCGCAACGAGAAACTCTACGCCATGCTGCGCGATTGGCTGGCCGGGCGCGAGGGCCGGGAAAAACGAGCGAAGGACATCGAAAAAGCCGCCAAGGCGGTCAAGCGCGACCTCACGCCGGAAGAAAATGCAGAAATCGAACGGCTACGCGCCCTTCCTCGCAAACCGGACAAGCGGGGCAACCCGACCGGCCCCATTGTGCGCACCGTGACCATGGTGATCGACAAGCTCTCCGGCATCCCGATTCGCGGCGGCCTCGCCAAAAACGACACCATGCTGCGCGTAGACGTCTTCACCAAAGACGGCAAATTCCACCTCGTTCCGGTATACGTGCATCACCGGGTGACGGGGCTACCGAACCGGGCGATCGTGGCGTTCAAGGATGAGGACCAATGGACGCTGATCGATGACAGTTTCCGATTCCGTTTCTCGCTGTATCCGAACGATCTGGTTAAGGTTTCTTTGAAACAAGAAAATTTGATTGGTTACTTCGCCGGCTGCGACCGCTCGACCGGCAACATTGGCCTGTGGGCGCATGATAGAAACAAGACTGTCGGTAAGGACGGCTTCATCCGGACCGGCGTAAAGACCGCATCGGGCCTAGAAAAATTCAATGTGGACGTCCTCGGTAACCTCTACCCTGCACCTCGGGAGACGCGCCGTGAGCTGGCGTAGCGTCGTCATCTCGCGCCCGGCTCGACTCAAGCGGGATCACTACTCGCTCGCCATCGAACAGGAGCAGACCGCCTGCGTACCGTTCGAGGACATCGCGGTAATCGTGCTCAACCACCGCGAGATCACGCTCACCCATCCGGTGCTTTCCGCCTGCGGCGAATACGGCATCAGCCTGTTCGCCACGAGTGACACCCATCATCCCAGCGGTGTATTCCTTCCTTTCCTGACTCACTCGCGCGCAACCCGATGGTTACGCCTTCAACTCGACATGCCGCGACCCGTTGCAAAGCAGGCTTGGGCTTCAATCGTTCGTAAAAAAATCGCCAATCAGGCCGCATGCCTGCAATTGTCGGGCATCGAGGGAGCAGATCGACTTGAGGCTTACGCTCACCGCGTACGCTCCGGCGACAGTGGCAATGTTGAAAGCCAGGCAGCCGCATTTTACTTCGCCAAATTGTTCGGCAAAGATTTTCAGCGGGGGCAGGAACGCTGGATCAATGCGGCATTGGATTATGGCTATGCGGTGCTGCGCGGCACAATCGCTCGCGGCCTCGTAGCTCATGGCCTGCTGCCGTCGATCGGCTTGTTTCATGCGAGCGAACAGAATGCCTTTAACCTGGCGGACGATCTGATCGAGCCGTTTCGCCCCTTGGTCGATCTGTATGTAGCAAAGCAGCGCCATCACGATGATTCCGAGTTGCAGCCCACCGACAAGGCCGGACTGATCGCGCTGCTCAACGTCGATATGGGCATGCGTGGCGGGGTAATGTCTGCGCTCAATGCGATTGAGCATGCGGTTGAAAGCTTGGCGAGAATTTATGAAAGCGGCGCGGAAGGTATCCTGGAGTTACCCACGTTGATAGGCCTGCGCGAGCATCAGCGCGCGATGTAGCGATGAGCACTGAAACACGGCGTTATATGCGACTGCTCGTGTTTTTCGATCTCCCGGTGGTCACGCGCGCCGAACGCCGCGCTTATACGGTCTTCCGCCGCTTTCTCATCAATGACGGCTATGACATGATCCAGTTCTCCGTCTATGGCCGGATCATCAGCGGCAACGATGCCGAACAAAAGCACTTGAAACGGCTGGTGGACAACCTTCCGCCCGCAGGCTCCGTGCGCTGCCTTACCGTGACCGAGAAACAGTTCGCCAGCATGAAACTTCTGGTCGGAATGCCGCTTTTTCAGGAAAAAGCGGTCAACGCCCAACAAATGCTGTTGTTTTAAAAGCGATTTTCAAAAAGAAATGCCCCGAATTTTCATACGGGGCAAGGATTTACAGCAGGTCTATTGTAGCAATCCGGGGTGAGAGAGGGAGCTACAACGATTTTCGAGGCGGCGGGTTTATCCCGCCGCCTCGAAAATCGGCGCGCTCACGCGCGCGCCATCAAAACCGGACTATTCCGCGCTGATGCCGGCTTCCCCGACCACTTTGCCCCATTTCGTAACTTTCACGTCGGGGCTGCGCAGGACCTTGCCGAGTTCGCCTTGAGATGGCCGACGACGGCCTGCGGCGTCGCGGCGGGCGCGAGCAGGCCGTACCACGACGTGACCGTGTAGCCGGGAACGCCGGCTTCGATCAGGGTCGGGATGTGCGGCGCCGCCGTGGCGCGCTTCGCACCTGTCGCCGCGAGCGCGCGCAGCTTACCCGCAGGACGGTGTCGCCATGAAAAGCGTGTAACCGTCCGGCACCGCCCTCGCCGCGACCTCTGCCCCATTTCTCGATCTTGTCCCCCGGCAAGGCGTGGAATTCCTTCAGCGTGCCCGCGGGCGCGAGCAAGCCTTGTGTGGTAACATCTAGCTAGCTAGATAGTAGGTTATTTGGAGGCGCCCATGGAATCCATCGGGATATACGAGGCAAAGTCCCGGCTCTCCGAGCTGGTTGAGAAGGTCGAGGCGGGCGAACCCGTCACGCTCACCAGGCGGGGGAAGGCCGTGGCCCGGATCGTCGCGGTCTCGGGAAAAGATGAAGGGATCGACCGCAGCACCCTGATGAAGGAGATTCGGGCATTCAGTAAAACCGTCAGGCTGCGCGGCGGCCGGCTGAGCGACCGCGCGCTGCGGCGTCTGAGGGATGAAGGCCGCGACTGATGGCATTCGTCCTGGATAACTCTGTTGCAATCGCCTGGTTCGTGAACAGCCAGGCAACCGCTTATTCGCGGCGCATGTCCGTGCGCGCCGAGCGCGAATCGCTTCACGCTCCGGCGTTCTGGCCTCTGGAATTCGCGAACTCGCTCTGGTCTCTGGAGAAGCGCAAGCGGTTGCGTGCGCATGAGGTGGACGGCATCGTGGTCCGGGCTGAGCGGCTCGGTGTCGTACTGCATGGCGAGCCGGTTCCGATGCGTGTGCTGCTCGAGATGTCACGGCAGTCCGGTCTTGCGGTCTACGATACCGCTTATCTGGAGCTGGCCCAACGGTTCGGGCTGCCTCTGGCGGCGCAGGACGCCGTTTTGCGCGCTGCCGCCCGCCGCGCCGGCGTCCCTGTTCTCTGACCATTAAGAAAAACTCGATAAAATCGCGCTACTCGGCGCTGATGCCGGCTTCCCTGACCACTTGTCACGCCTTCCTACTCGGGCTTGGCGCCTGACGTCTTGACGACTTTTTCCCACTTGCTGATTTCGGATTTAATGTAGGCGGCAAACTGCTCAGGGGTGCTGCCGACGATCTCGAAACCGAGGTTGCCCAGCCGTTCCTTCACGTCGGGAAGCTGCAGCACTTTCACGATTTCCGCGTGCAGCCGGGTCACGATGGGCTTCGGCGTCTTCGCCGGCGCGAGCACGCCGTACCATGCAGTCGCCTCGAAGCCGGGAAAGCCGGACTCGGCGATGGTCGGCACGTCCGGCAACGCCGGGGAACGCTGAGCACCGGTCACAACGAGCGGCCGCAGCTTCCCGCTTTTGATGTGCGGCAAGGTCGACGAAAATCCGCTGAACATCAGCTGTACGTGCCCGCCCAGAAGATCGGTCACCGCCTGGCCGCTGCCCTTGTACGGCACGTGCACCATCTTGATGCCCGCAAGATTGTTGAGCAGCTCGCCGGTAAGATGGCCCACGCTCGCAACGCTCGCCGAGGCGAAATTGATTTGCCCCGGCTTGGCCTTCGCCAGCGCAATCAGCTCCTTGAAGTTCCTGGCCGGCACCGCGGGATGCGCGACCAGCACGTTGGGCGAGGAAGCAAGTTGCGTGATCGGCGCGTAGTCTTTGACCGGATCGAAAGGCAGCTTCTCGTACAGGCCGGGCCCGATCGCCAGATTGGCGATGTAGCCGAGCACGATGGTATGGCCGTCGGGTGCTGCGCGCGCGACGATTTCCATGCCGATGTTGCCGTTGGCGCCGGGCCGGTTGTCGACCACCACCTGCTGGTCGACAAAGTCGGAGAGCTTCACGCCGAGGGTACGCGCCAGAGTGTCAGTGCTGCCGCCAGGGGCGAAGGGCACGACAAAGCGAACTGGTTTTGCCGGGTACTGTTGCGCTGCCGCGACCGTGATCCAGCATAGTGCACCGAGTGCAAAAGTAGTAACAATGAATTTGAGCGCTCTCACTGGTTATCCTCTATAGATACTAATCGTTGACAGGATCGTCTAGTCGGCCTTGACGTCGGCGGCGTCTTTGATCACCCTCGCGAGTTTTCTGGTTTATCGGCGCCAGCGGAAAAGCCGCCTTACGGCTTCTTGAGGCTGCTGTTGTCGTTGCGCCAGCGTTCCCACGCGACACGCTGGTCCTCGCGTATCGCCTCGTCTTCAAGCATGCGCCGCACCATTGCGGTCACGTCGGATTCATAGCCGTCCTTGCGCTTCTCGAACTGCCATTGATGGCCTGGCGGGAATACCGGAGATTTCGTTACTTTGTCGAGTTTCAGTTTCATGTGCATAAATGAACAATGGTTGATGACGGGAACCGGAGCGGAGCGCTACCTTACTCATGCGCCGGGGCCGGAGTCAATACAAAAACCGCCGGGCCGCCTGCGGAATGTCTCCAACGGAGCGCTCCCCGGAAGACGGTAATTGCCGAAATGGGCGGTTTTTTGGCCGCTGTTCGCGGCTTTGCCCGCGGGCGCTGATGGTATCTTGGCGCCATCGCACAACTGTTTTGAGGCATTGAGCGATACGACGGATCCTCCGTAACTTCCCCCATCCACTCTTCCAAGTGGATTTAAAGCGCAACCCCGGTTGCGCTTTTTTTTGCCCATCACCGCGCGCCGGCATGCCTGCCCGGCCGGTTATTTTTTCTGCGCCGCGGCGAGCTGTGCACGGTCCTTCACGAGCGGCGCAAGCTGCTTGGCTGAAACCACATAGGTCCATTTAACGAGCGCTTTCTCGCGCGCAACGCGCTCTTCGAGCTTCTTGAGGGTTTCGGCGAATTCCTTGTCGCGGCGTTCCTTCTCTTCCGGCTTCTCGCCCTTCTCCGGCACGCGCTGCCCGGGCGGCTCGCCGCTCACGGTAAAATTCACGTAATAGTCGCCGCCGGTCTTTTTCCTGGCGATTTTCACGGTATAGGTCAGGTGGTCGAAGGTCTCCGCCGTCACCGTGACCGGCTTTTCCGTGTCGTCCGGCCTGGGGTCGATGACGACATCGTTAAAACTCAGTCCGCCCAGCGCATTGACGGCGCCTACCGCGGCGCTCGCGTCGAGTTCGCCGCCGCCGGAGGCGAATTTCCACTGGCCATATTCGACATCGCGGGTGATTTTCCAGGACATGGCGCCCTCGCCGGCCAGGGCCAGCGTCTTGATGCGGTCGGCTTTGAAGAAATCCCTGGCGAGCCACTTGCCGGGCTCGGCCTCAGCGCCGCTGAGCGGGTCCGAGACCACCATCACGCTGCCCTTGGTTCCGGCAGCCAGCACATAGCGTCCTGCCGGCACGCCGTTTTGCGCGCTGGGCAGGGGGTTAAGCGGGTCCTTTTTGAGGACTGTTTTTCCGAGCACCAGACTGGCGAGCGTTTTGCCCGCCGCATCCTTGAACTCGACGAGCGTGCCGCTGCCCTCGCCTTGCCCCGGCATGGCAAGGTCAAGCCGTGGCAGCAGGCTCTCGCCCACGGCTTCGGACTGCGTCACCTTGAGCTCGACCAGCTTGATCAGCAGATCGCCGATGTCCTGGACATTGGCGCGATAATCGCCGCGCTCCCGCACCAGCCAGGCATTGTCCTTCCGGACCAGCGTCGTTTGCGACCTGGCATCCTGGAGGCGAATCTGCGCGACATCGCTCACCTTGAGATCAGGCAGCAGCCTGGCGCCTATTTTTGCTCCGGTTGCGCGATACGCAGCGATGTCCTGCCAGAACAGCGCAAATCCCGCCCCTCCAAGCACCGCCAGCGCAATGATCAGAACCAGAAACTGTTTGCGGTTCATCGCGCCCTCACCTTTCGCCGTTTGACCAGCGCCAGAGCAAGGCCCATCAGCGCAACCAGCAAGGGCACCAGACCGATATTGACGACCTTGGTCCAGAACTCGAGCGTATCGGTTTCGACGCGCAGGTTCTTTCTGAGCTCCTTGAGGTCCTTGCGGGTTTCCACCGTCTTCTTGCGGAAATTCTCGATTTCAGCCTGCTGCTCTGAAGTAAGAATGGTGCTGCCCGCCCCGGCGCGCGACTTTTGCAGCGCCGCGAGCTTCTCCTGCGTCTGGTTCAGGCTGTCCTCGAGCGCCTTGATTTTGCCGAGATAGCTTTGCTGGGCCTCGGCCTCCATCTTCCGGATCACGGTCAGCGGCCGGCTGAAAGCGGCGCGGCTTCTCAGGCTGATCAGGGCCTGGTCGCCCGAGAGCTGTTCGACCAGGCCCTGCGCAAAGGCAAGGTTGCCGTTGCGCGGGACGACGAGCCGCTGGCCGAAGACCTCCTGCACGTCGACCGCAGCGTTGTCGGTGAGCATGTCGACGTCGGCGACCAGCACCACCGAGTTCTCGGCGGCGGATTCCCTGAGCTGCGGTTCGGCCTTGGCTTCGGGCTTCTTCTCTTCCCCGCCCTGCTTGCGCTCGCCCCGCTGCGGCAAGGCTTCGGGCTTGCCCTGCGGAAACGCGGTCTTGAATTTGCCGGTGAGCCGGATCGCCAGCGGCTGCTCCTTGCCGGACGGCTCGAAGCCGCGCGTCGAAGGCTCGCCCGAGAGCGTGGCGATGATGAGATCGACCAGCATCGAATTCTTCGAGGTGTGCGCGAGCACGGTCTGCGTCAGGCCTGCAGCGGGCTTGCCGGTAAAGACACCACTGAACGGGATCAGCATGGTGCCGACCTGGCTGGTAACGACGTCTTCCTGGTTGAGCGCCTCGGCATTGAGCGACAGCAGCGTCGGCAGCAGGCGCGGGCCTTCGCCGCTGGCAAACGTGAGATCGGCGACCACCTTGTTCAGGGTGACGTCGATGCCCCACGCCTTGAACAGGTTGTAGAGCGTGGATTGCCCGGCCTGGGAGCCGCCGAACGGATTCTGCATGTCGGGCTGCTGGTCGAAGTAGGCATAGGGATCGACAAATGCGATCAGCTTCCCGCCGCGCAGCACGAACTGATCGAGCGCGTATTCGGTGGCTTCCGGGATGTCGCGCGGATGGATGACGAGCAGCACCTTGATGTCGTCGTCGATTTTCTGCGCATTGAGCTCGACCTTGCGCACGTCGAAAATGCGCTTCAGCTCCGTGACCAGCACCCACGGTTCGGACGGCTGCTGTTTGATCATGGGGTTCAACGACCGGCCCATCACCGGCAACGCGCTCATCACGCCGACCACCGGCTTCCTGGTCGCGGTCACCTGGGAAATCGCACGCGTGATGTCGTATTCGAGCAGGCGTTCGCGGTCCGGCGCCAGCACCGGAATCGCGGCTTTCTGGTCGAGGAAGGACACCGCCAGCCCGAGATAGAACTTCTCCCCGGTATTCGTCATCTGCCCTTCCACCCCGTCGAGCGCCGCCGAGTCCTCGGCGTCCGAATCGGGCTCGGGGTTGAATTTCTCGATCACGACCTTGCCGTTGGCAGCCGACTTGTATTCGTTGAGCAAATCCTCGACGCGCCGGGCGAAGGTCTTCAGACCGACCGGCACCGCATTGCTGCCCTGGGTATAGTAGAAGCGGATTTTCACCGGCGCTTCGAGCTTGCCGAGGATTGCCCGGGTGCCGGGCGACAGGGTATAGACCCTGCCGTCGGTGAGATCGACGCGGGCGTTGAATGCGCCCGCCAGGAAATTCACCGCGATCAGGATCGCGGCGAGCGCGACCACCCCGCCCGCCGAATACAGCAATGTTTCGAATTGTTTTCTTGCCATGATCTTATCCCGCCCGCTGATTACGGATGATGACGCCGGTGGTAAACAGCGCGAAGCCGATCACCGACGCGAAGAACACGATGTCGCGGGTATCGAGCACACCGCGCTGGAAACCCTCGAAATGCGTCATCACCGAAAATGCGGCAATGACCTCGACCACCACCGGATTCGCCCAGCGCGTCAAAAGATCGGTCACCGGCGTATAGCCGGCGAGAATCAGAAACAGGCAGATCATCACCGAGATGATGAAGCTGATCACCTGATTGCGCGTGAGCGCCGAGGTCATGCAGCTGATCGCAAGATAGGCGCCCGCCAGCAGCAGGCTGCCGACGTAGCCGGCGGCAATGATGCCGTTGTCGGGGTCGCCCAGGTAGTTGACCGTGATGATCACCGGAAAAGTGAGCAGCAACGCCAGCGCCAGGAACAGCCATGAGGCCAGGAACTTGCCGAGGATCGCCTGCCAGGTCGTGATCGGCATGGTCAGCAGCAGTTCCATCGTGCCGAGCCGCCGCTCTTCAGACCACAGCCGCATGCCGACCGCCGGCACCAGGAACAGGTAGAGCCAGGGATGCCAGGTGAAGAACGACACCAGCGAGGCCTCGCCGCGCTCGAAGAAGTTGCCTACCGTGAAAGTAAAGAAGCCCGTCAGCAACAGGAAAATGACGAGGAACACGTAAGCGATGGGTGAAGTGAAATACCCTCCCAGTTCGCGTTTCATGATCGCCTTGATATTGTTCCATGCATTCATATCAGGCCGCCTCTTTCACCGTATCAGGCAGCGTGATGCCGCGGAACACTTCATCGAGACGGCCTTCCTCGGTATGAAGTTCGTCGATCTGCCACTTCTGCCGGGCCGCGAATTCCGCAACCTCGCGTGTGAGGTTAACGCCTGCTGCGGCCTTGTCCGCATAGACACGCGCCTCGACGATGCCGTCGTGGTCCTTGATGATTTCCACCTTCGCCGCACCGTGAACGCGCCGCAGCTGCTCGGTCAGCGCAGCGGCCGCCACGCCCTTGGCGCGCAAATGCACGGCGCCGGCATAAACGGAACGCGCCTTGAGCTCCTGCGGCGTGCCGTTGGCGACGATCCTGCCGCGGTCGATGATGATGACGCGCGAGCACACCGCCTCGACCTCCTCCAGGATATGGGTCGAGAAAATGATCGCCTTGCTCTCGCCCATGCGCTTGATGAGATTGCGCACTTCGTGCTTCTGGTTGGGATCGAGCCCGTCGGTCGGCTCGTCGAGGATCAGGATCGCGGGATCGTGGATCAGCGATTGCGCGAGACAGGTGCGGTGCTTGTAGCCTTTCGACAAGGTATCGATGCTTTGATACAGCACGTTTTCGAGAAAGCACAGCTCGACCGCGCGCTTCACGGCTTGCTTGCGCGCTTCACCATGGAGGCCGCGCAACTCGGCGCTGAAATTGAGGAAGCCGCGCACCGTCATGTCGGCGTAGCCGGGCGCGTTCTCCGGCAGGTAGCCGATCAGGCGCTTGGCCGGGATCGGATTCTCGAGCATGTCAAAATCGCCGACCGTGATTTTGCCCGCCGTCGGCGGGATGAAACCGGTCACCATGCGCATCGTCGTCGACTTGCCCGCGCCGTTGGGCCCGAGAAAGCCGAGCACTTCGCCGCGCGCCAGGCTGAACGACACATCGTCCACCGCGAGCTTCCGGCCGAATGCCTTGCTCAGGTTTTCAACCTTGATCACTAAGTCCTCCGTTTTTTACGGCCATGGATCTGACGCCGCGGCACCTTTTTTGGCGCATAGATAAGTCTTGCACCGGATTTTTCAACCGCACGCCGCTCCGGGCGTAACGTCGCCCAATTTGACCGTGCAGTGCTTAAAGGTTCCTAAGACCCCGCGCCGGCTTTATTAACGATCTGTTTCATCTGTGTTTTTTGCAGCATGCCCGGCGCGCCAACAAAAAGGGGCTGCCGGTCGCAGGACCGCGGCACCTGGTGCCGACAGTCTGACTCGAACAGACGACCTACCGCTTACAAGGCGGTTGCTCTACCCACTGAGCTATGCCGGCATGGTCCGCCATTATACCTGTCGCTGCTGCCTGTCCGCCTACCCGTCGGGGAAAAAGCGAACCGGGCCTCCTATAATCACGTGTCAATTCGCGAAAACAGGTCGGCTATGATATCGACACGCGGAAGCCGGAGAAATTCGAGGATTTCGCCTCACGGCACGATCACGCAAACGCTCAAGGATTTCCTGCTGATGCTGGAGCAGGCCGCACGTCACGGGCAGCGGTTGCCGCTCGCACAGACCTATGCCGAGCTGGTCAGGGGCTGCGTCGCACGCTTCTCCCCAAACGCGGCGGCGATACGGCTCGTGGCGTCGGCCGCCGGCGCGCCTCCACGGTCGCATCCCCGCCAGCGGGGCCCCTGCTCCGCGTTCCGGTGCGCGGCC